>CAUYSK010085200.1:0-28722 GCA_963575035.1 Avahi laniger | reverse complement strand
ATTTGAGCAAATTAGTCAGGCATGGTGGCGCATGCCTATAGTCCCAGCTACTTGGGAGGCTGAGGCAGGAGGATCACTTGAGCCCAGGAGTTTGAGGTTGCTGTGAGCTAGGCTGACGCCACGGCACTCTAGCCCGGGCAACAGAGTGAGACTCTGTCTCAAAAAAAAAAAAACTGTGTTAGTGACTATCAGTCAGATGTTGTTTGTATTTCTTTAAATTTATTTGTTTGTAATTATATGCAACCTTCTTTTAAAAAGGTAATCACAGTAATTTTGAAACTCCATAGATAAAGATAACGAGCATGTCTCCAGACCTCACCAGCCCGCAGGAAGAGAGGGAGCTGTATTAACAGCAGGCATCCAAAATTCATGGGTTCACTGTCCCAGCTGGCTCATGGAGGAAGGACTCCAAGCCCCAGAAGGGTCTCATGCCCAGGTATTTCTGAGAGTTTCTGAAAGTGGCAAAATAAATCTGCTGTGTTATCTGCTCCCAAATTCTCCTTCCGGGGGTTGTCTTCCTGCAGGAAACCTGCCAGTCACTGCCACAGCTTCCATGACCTCTAGGAAACTCCTGTGCCCATGTCAAGGTGCCACCTCCCTGTTCCCAAAGTAGCTGGTCTTGGAGGAGTCAGAGCTACGTCAACTGCTCTCTGAGGTTGGAAACATGTCTCTCTCACATACTCTGTGCAGTGCTCTGCCATTGTCCTTGGAGTAGCCCAGCTTGTCCCAGAAGTATCATGGCATCTCTCATGGAAGCAGCTCCTTCAGCTTTTTCCCCTCCATTATTCCATTGGGGTTCAAAAATCCAAATAACCATAGCCATTTTACTCCCTCCATTGTTCATATTTCTACCATCCCACCCCCACGTATTCCTACAATTAAAAAAATAATCTGCTTTAGAGGCCAGGCGCCGTGACTCACGCCTGTAATCCTAGCTCTCTGGGAGGCCAACACGAGCGGATTGTTTCAGTTTAGGAGTTCGAGACCAGCCTGAGCAAGAGCGAGATCCTGTCTCTACCAAAAATAGAAAAGAAATTAATTGGACAGCTAAAAATATATAGAAAAAATTAGCCGGGCATGGTGGCGCATGCCTGTAGTCCCAGCTACTTGGGAGGCTGAGGCAGGAGGATCGCTTGAGCCCAGAAGTTTGAGGTTGCTGTGAGCTAGGCTGATGCCACGGCACTCACTCTAGCCAGGGCAACAGAGTGAGACTCTGTCTCAAAAAAAAAAAAAAAATAATCTGCTTTAACCTAAAACAAAATCTCTTGTATATAGCAATGTATGCTAATAAATGTCCTTATGGGTCACCAGCACACTGTCCCAGCAAACAGTAAGAAGCTTACTCTCAATTTGATCTGAGCTAGAATCCACTTTAAATGGTCATGGACTGAAACTATTTTTATAATTTAAATGTAACAAAATAATACTCGAACTATAAACCGTAAAGAGAAGCATGGTTATATAATATGCTGACACATGCCAGCATCAAGGGATTAAATATTATTCAGAAATACTTCCTTCTCTAATTATCCATTCCTATTATCTAAAAGAAAAATGAGCCACTGCCTGAAATCACCTGAAGGAGGGCCACTGGCTATTTCAAAAGTACAGTCTGAAAATTGATGAGCTGACACATTTTTAAAAAGCTTTTTAAAAAAATTTTGGAATTCACTCCCTGCTTGGTTAGTTGCTTTCATATAAATCCTCTTTTCTTTGGATTTACTCTCTGAGTAAATGCCTACTATTTTGTGTGTGAATCCTAAAGCTTTTGGATGTGCTTTGGGTATAAAATACAAAAAACTCATTATTTTCCTTATATCCTTTTTTAAAAGACCTAGGTAATTTGTTTAAAATAGAAAGAGGTATTTTGCTATGAAGCAAATTGGGAAATTGCTGAAGTGAGCTGCAGTGTAGATATGCATATATGCATGAATAGAAACAACCAAGTAAATGCCTAAAGTATAAATTTATCAAAAAATTTTGGTAGCTTCCTATACATAGGTAAACATATATGTTTGTGTGTGTATGTAGATAGAAGATAGATAAATAGATGTATATTGGATGAAATAAAAATATTTTACCCCAAAATATATTTCTTTGACATATGTATTTGGAGATGGCTACCGAGGGCCAGCAAACAGAAGTAGCCCAGCAAAGCTGTCTTTTGTGGGGGAAATTTGCGTCTACAGAGAATCTGCATTAACACAGCCAGGCCTTCCCTTGCCCAGATCTAGGAAAGACTGAGAGCCTGACACTTTTAAAGGTCTGAAAGAAATATTTACTATCTATTTTCTGTGAGGGCTGCTACCTATAACGTTTCATCTACGTAACAAGACCACCTTTGCTAGCCAATCCTCCTCTTCTTCCCCTCATACAACCTCTTGCCACTAAAACCCTGATCTGCCACCATAACCTGTTTTGTGCCATGTTCTGAGGCTGAATTCTCTCTGTAACCTCAAGATATTAAATAGTATATAAGCCTCTGTATCCCACTGGGGAATTGGGTGTTCATTCTGAAGCTGTGTATACGTGTTAAATAAATTTGTGTGCCTTATCTCCTGTTAATCAATCTGCCTCATGTCAGTGATTTTTAATGAACCTTCAAGGGCCAAGAGCCTTGGCTTCTACAATATATACATATATACACATATGTGTGTATTCATGCACACACAATAAGAATCTTTTTTTCTAACACTTGATTTTATCAAACTTGTACATATATTTTGGAGACAAAGTTTAGGTTCCAGTACTGTCTTAGTTCATTTGTGTGGCTAAAAAGGAATAACTAAGGTTGGGTAATTTATAAAGAAAAGAGGTTTATTTGGTCCACAGTTCTGCAGGCTATACAAGAAACATGGCATCAGCATTTCCTTCTGGTAAGGGCTTCATACTGCTTCCACTCACCGTATAAGGTGAAGGGGAGCTAGCATGTGCAGAGATCACATGGCAAGAGAGGAAGCAAGATGGGCGGGAGGAGCCAGACTCCTTTTAACAACAAGCCCTCATGAAAATTAATGGAGCAAGAACTCAGTCGTTATCGTAAGGATGTCACCAAGCCATTCCAAGGGATCCATCTCCATGACCCAAACACCTCCCATTAGGCCCCACCTCCAACACTGGGGATCAAATTTCAATATGAGGTTTGGGGGGACAAACATATAAACTATAGCAAGTTCCTATGGGCCCAAGAATTAACTTCTTTTCACATGCACATAGCTTGAGTATTCTTGAGTGTGCTTTTCAATGGTAGAGTTTACATCCAATTTCAAAATTAAAGATAATTAGTCTCCTTTTTTTTTCATTTGGATTAACAGGTTCAACCTCGATAAATTCAAATATGTAGCATTTTTTACTAATTAGATCCATTCAAGTATTTAAATATGCATTTGCTACAAAGGTTTAATAATCTGCCCTCTAAATGAAAACAATTGGAGGAAAAAGTATCTATAAAACAAATATTCTAGGAAAAAAGAGAAGGTTATTTTTAAAGGAAAAAAGTTAATAATATTCATGATATTTAACATACAGCAGAAGTAGACTGCGGGCCTATTTTATTTGAGATGAATTTTAAGGAAGTGGAAAAAAATAATATATCATGCTAAGTCCAAAATTCTAGAACCAAAAGAAAATGAAGTTTGTCGTTGATGGAGCTCAGAAAACAGTGCCCCAGAATGAAGGCCTCAGAAGCAAAAGTTTTTCTCTGATCTTCTCCTGTCCTCCTATCATTTAGCCTCATTCTTTCCTCAGGCTATCCACAGAAACTAGAATCCCTCTGCTCATAAAAGTGAAAACCCATTTTTCCAAAAGCCAGCCACAAAACCTAAAATTATTCTGTAAAAGAACTGGCCATAAAGAAATTACCTGACCTACCTTGTTTGACTGGAGGTCTTAAGACCCCCCCATTCCAGAGGGGGCCCTGACCCACACACAGAAGAAAAAAACACGTGCTCAAAGAGGCAAAAAAGAATCTAGACAGGGCTTGCTAGACTTCCCCACTCAGTCTATTAACATTAGATTATACTCTTTTTGTGCAATTATAGATCTACATGGCTGTCCTTACTTTGTTAAATTTAAGCATAAAAATGGACAATTTCCCCTATATCTTTGAGTTTTCATTCTGGAGGCTCCTATGTATACATATTAAATAAATTTTTATGTCCTTTCTCCTATTAATCAACCTGCCTCATGTCAGCAGTGATTTTTTTAGCAAACCTTTTGGCAGCCAAGAGCATTGGTCCCTACATGGTCATCCACTAATAAAAACTGATTAAAACACTGCATCTGAGGTCGGGCGCGGTGGCTCACGCCTATAATCCTAGCACTCTGGGAGGCCAAGGCGGGTGGATCGCTTGAGGTCAGGAGTTCGAGACCAGCCTGAACAAGAGCGAGACCCCCGTCTCTACCAAAAATAGAAAGAAATTAGCCGGACAACTAAAAATATATATATAAAAAATTAGCCGGGCATGGTGGTGCATGCCTATAGTCCTAGCTACTTGGGAGGCTGAGGCAGAAGGATTGCTTGAGCCTAGGAGTTTGAGGTTGCTGTGAGCTAGGCTGATGCCACAGCACTCTAAGCCTGGGCAACAGAGTAAGACTCTGTTTCAAAAAAAAGTGATGATGTCCTCTCTCTCAGACTATTTCAAAATCCAAAGAGAACTATTTGCCAGTTTATCTCTGTTCCCCATCCATTCACCTCCTTAGCAATTCTTTATTGCCCCTCGACAGAATTTCTCTCCCCCACCCCCAATAACCCATTTCACCAAAAAGGCATATAAGCTTCTAAACCCTATTGGGGAGTTGAATCGTCATTCTGAGGGTTCCTATAACAGGCGGAATGGTCTGAAAAAGGGTAAAAATGTTTTCTGTCTCTTAAAACTTACCCCATCCTTTTGGGAATTAAAACCTGCCTCAGGCCAGTGGTCAGAAGGGGGAGGGGAGTGTCCTTTGTTCTTTGTACCACAGGACATGAATCAAGGGAATTGTCCTCACCAGATTGTCTTAGCCAAAGATGGAATGAATCAGAACCATCAATATTGTTGTTGAACAGCAATAACGTGAAGCTGAAAACCTCCCCTTTAAAAGCTCTGTATTCCTGCTCAGAGGCAGGATGTTGGTACTTTAAGACAGGAGTCAGACGACCTCCCCATTTGCCTGCAAATTAATAAACTTCTCTTTCCTTCTCCTAAAACCACTGTTCCTCATTCTTCTGATGTGGCCTTGGATACAACTGCTGAACTTTCAGTATCATTCCTTTGAATACATGTAAAAAGTACCCTTTTCCTCCTATTAATTGATCAGCCTCATGTCAATGATATTTCAGCGAACCTTTATGGGAACAGGGGTCTTTGCTCCCTGGAGTCTGGTGAAGCTTTTGGAGGCTAAAGGCCTTTGATCCCTACACTGTCCACTTGTCCAATATATTTTTTTTTTATTCTGACTGGTTGAGATAGATGCCCTGCTTTAGTATCTCCTAGCCCTACGGTCTCAAGGCTGTTAAAAGGAGGGTGGGAGGAATATCCAATTCGATGTTCTTTTGCCTAACTCCTTAAGTCCCCTTGCCTGTGATATGCTACCACATCGGAAAATGACTACTGAAGGGAAAAAAAAAATGAGTACTAAATACAAATAATCTTAGCTAGAGGAGATGACATTAGCATGGGATGGGGACTTCTCTCACGTGCTGAGAAAAAAAGGAGAGCTTTTAGGAGCCTTTCATAGGAGTGAAGAGCTTTTAGGAGCCTTTCATAGGAGTGAAGACCAGAACGAGGGCATTTTAGAATTCTGATTTGATTCCTCCCATCCTACAATCCTAATAAGTGGAATCTATCTTTATTAGATCCCTCATCTGTATTACTTGGTCTTCAAAGTTTTCCTTTGGAGGATTTCAAGCAAAAGCCAGAGGCAATGAGGAGGGGGTGTTGTCTAGTGCCTGTTTTTCAACTTTCAATCAACAGGGCCGAACTCAAATCCATGGAAACAAAAGGCAGGAGAGTTTTTAAGCACTGGAGTGAGCCAGTGGGAGAGTGCTGTAGTTCCTTAGGGGGATAATGTCAATGTGATTAGGTCATCTGTTTCTTAATTGTCCCTTGTTGAAGTTAGGCTCCTACCCTCCAACAGAAACTGGGATACAGTAGTACTGTCTTCCCTGGTTACATTTCAAAAGGATGGGTCCCAGGTCTTTGAGAAAGACATTAATGGACTGTAAAATTGGCAAGAGGATACAAGAAGATTTACATTTCAAAGGGATAGAAGAATTTACAGTCGTAAATTTTCTAAAGTAAATATTCTAAGAAAAGGAAGGTGAGGGGCATATAATAAGCAAGAAACTTTTCTAAAGTCTAGTGAAGCTGAAGGGATCAAGGCCATCTTGATCATACCTCCATGAGTTTGATGATTCTCCAGATAAGACTCTGATAGGTAATCACGTTTGGAAACCAATGCTTTGAGATATTTAGAAAAACTCTCGATACTGCTTCAAACTAAATTACATAGAATGTTGACATAATAACATGATCATATTTCATTTGTGTTGTGTTCATGAATTCTCCCCTTATTCACAATATATGATTATAAAATAAGTATAACTTTAATGTGGAATAAAAATAATTAGAACTCAAATGTAGGGATTCAAGGTAAAAATACGGGAAACATGACACATACTTGTTTTCTGAAATTCAAATTTTACTAGGTGCCGTGTACTTCTGTTTGCTAAATCTGTCCACTCGAAGGTGGAAATTATGCTTGTGCTTTCCCTAACAGCACATAGAAACTTCTAATTAAAAATCTTAAAGCTATTGCCTTAGTTATTTTTGTGGAGAAGAATTTCTTAAATGAGTCAAAACAGACAGGAGTCTTAAGCCTGAAAGTACAGTAACCTTTTAGGAATTGCTTTTTCCTGAACATTCATTCTCCACAATGCATAGACCTAACAAAGCAAGCTCTTGATGTGCCTGAGGCCAGGTGTCTCTCTCAGCCATTGTTTGTGAGGCAAACCTTTTCTGCCTAGGGTGCCTTGATTTGTGGGAGCCATTTATTCTCTTTTAAATGTTAGGAGCTCAGCAGGTTGAAATATAAATATTTTTTCAATCAGGTTCAAAGAAAATGAACAATCCACAAAGGACATAATCAAATGCTGTCCAAATTGCAACGCCATAGGTTCCAGGCCCCACCAGATTTCAGTTTTGTGAATATTTTATCAACCATTTGAACAATAGGGAGCAGCTGACCTGCTTGGCTTAGTTATCAAAGGGATCTGTGGTTATCCTGTAATGACAAAAGTGAGTCTGCATGACAATCTAACAGTAAAAGCCATTTCTTTCAATTTTATCCTTTAAAAAACTGCCAGGTAATTAACTTCACAGCAGTTTTGTCGGCAAAGTAATACTATAGATAAAATGAAACATTCATTAATAATTGACCATGAAAATTGTAGTTAAATACTGTTGAGCTAATATAATCGCTAACAAAAAAAGATAGAGCAGAATGACTGTGAGATGTTGGAAAGCAGAAGCAATCACGCGGAGTGTTCCAGCTTTGAAGGGCTGAGAATGAAAAAGTGGGAGATCAAAAATAAGAGGTAAAAGCATTATTTACGGTACCTGTATTTTCATATATTTATGGGCTAACCAATTGATTATAGTGTTCAAAGTCCAACACAATTTGCCCTTTAGAAAACACTTACTCAAGAAGAGTCTTTCATTTGCATGAAGGCTCAGACAGGCAAAAGAATACACAAACAGGATAAATAACTAAAAGCCCATCACGGCATATGATGAAATACCCAGTTAGGCCAGTGATAACTATGCATCGAAGCGAGCACTTTATTTCCACTTTGAGACCTATGTCTTGTCCATTAAATGCTATTAACAATGACGCTACTGTCCTCTTACAATGTGACTATTGTTTTTATTCCCCATACACAGTCTTCTATTAATAAACGATTTTGGCCAGAAAAAGAAAAAAAAGATTATGATTCAAAGGAATACCTGGATAAATAAAATCTTTCATCTGCAAAAATATCTGCAATTCCTTTTATGCAGAAAAGAAGACAAAAGGCAAAGGAAATAACTTTGTGTATCTCAGCTTCAGTATCTAGGTTACTCATGCGGTCTGAGAAAAAAATCATAGAGGGAGGGAGAACCTCACATTAAAGATAATTTCTTAGTTTTTGCACTTTTATATTGTTAAAATGATGCATGTTTAAATTACTTTGATCTGAGGATAAATAAATAGTGTCAAGTCTTTCCTACTGATAATTAAGTGTCTTGGAGCATAAATAGTAATTAAACTTCTCTTTTTTGTAATAAGGAGACCCAGATATTGAACTTCCTGCTAAATTGCTATAGACAAAGCTCAGAAATAGAATCTGGAATTTTCCATTTTTGTTATCCTGTTCTAAGCGGTAGACCACACTATATCCTTAGGAATTATTTTTAATAACTTCTTTTAAAGGAAAATGCATTGATGTTGCAGAAAAAGGATACAGGGCAAGGATATGGTCATAACAAAAATCTCCAATGCAAAATATTTTTGTTGCACCTATGATGACATTAGAACATCAACAATCTGTTTTGAACTGGTCCATAATTTCTAGTGCAATTCAGGAATAATTGCTAATGTGCTTTTTAACTTGCAATTTTCAGAGCCATAAACCTTAAAATTCACTCTGGAAATGTTGGAGCTCTTTATTTTAAAATGTGAAAAAAGAAATGCCTGATGTCTTTTCTGTATGTTCTTGTCCAAAGACAAATAGCTCTCTGGATCTCTAAGAGTAAGTTATGATTTGCTTCATTACATAAAGAAGCAGAGAGGGAAAAAAATAAATAAATAAAGTAAAAAGGCAGAGATGAGTATTTGGATGACATACTTATCAAATTAACACAAAAAATTATGCTTTTCTGATCAAGTATTTTAATCACCCTAGAGTCCGAGGTAACACGAATAATATAGAATTGCCCACATTTAATTAATAGAGGATTATTATACTAGTCAAACTCTTGATTTAAGTCAAATATAACCCAAGTATTTGGCTTTAAGGTAAAAAAATTATCTCATTCCTTAAGCCAAAACATAATTTATATATGAAGGAACATGTCAGGTGGATAGTTTAGTGCCCAAATCCTGGGCACTAAATTTTTTATTATGAATAGTTTGTGAGGTTTCTTTTAAAGCTTTAACAATATACATTATTATATATTTCTTTTTTCCTATTTAACAAACTTGAAATCTTTTTCACAAATCTGAACCAAGTTTGGCTGTAATTATGCTAATATATACATGAGCCTGAAAAAAAAACACACTGATTAAATTTAAAATAATTTTTTTTAGACAAATTCTGAAAGTAAAATGTTTTGCAAGTGGCCTGACAGTCCATTTCCAGTGCAATCAGTTGTCTTAAATGCAAATGTACTGATGGAAGCAAACTGTTTCATCTTTGGCCTCAACCACAATAACAAACCAGTTGCCTCATCAGAAACTAAAGGCACCTTCTACTTTGGATTATGAGGTTCAACCTCTAGATTAACTGATGGCTGAAAGTACTAGGGAATGACATACCCACTTCCTGTTGAAGCAAACTAGAAATATTTTTACCCCAAAACATAGCATTTTGACATATTGGATTGACTGAAAATACTTCAAAGTCTTTCTGGCCTTCCCTGGCCCACCATCAGCTCTCCCAAAATCTTTGAAGTTTCTTTATCTGCCTGAGTTGAGATCCACATCCACCTAAGAAAACAACTGTCTTTCCTTCCCCTGTCTATTGCAAGAAGGAAGATCAAGAATGCAACCACACTTGGCTCAACCCATTTGAAAAATAATACCTATCTCTCCGGTTAATTTAATTTCCAAAGAGAACCAGTTACAAGTCAATCTATTTCCCCCCATCCATTCATTCTCCCAAGTATCTCTTCATTCTCCCTAGTAATCATTTATTGCCCCTCAATAGAATTACCTATATTTCTCATTTTCCTTACCCCTCTAAAATGAGGGTACATAAATTTCTGGACCCCACTGGGATATTGCGTAATCACTCTATGATTTTCCCTGTGTGCACAGTAAATAAATTTGTAATCTCTTTCTCTTATTTATCTGCCTTACCATGAGTTGAACTTTCTGGGGGCAAAGAGGAAGTTTTCCCTTCTCTCCTACACTGTTTTACTACTGCTGCACAACCAGGACCACATGAAACATGCCATAAAATGTACTTTATAACAATTCTTAATTTGAGACACCCTCTTCTAAACACACACACACATTTACACAGCCATATTGGTTCTGACCCTGTAAAAGCCTCAGGCACACATCCTACCTCTCCAGCTATGAGCTTTTCACACTAGAATGATGAATCTCGGGTTTTATGATCAGATGTCTTAGTTAGACATAAGCCCCCAAAAGGCCAGGGTCTCTCTCATGAGTCTGGCTCAGCCTTACTGTCAGGTTTTAGTATGAAATGTCGGTTCTTAGTGCGTTCATGGCTTAAGAATGACCAGACACACACCAAAGTAAGGCAAGCATGAAAATGAGGTTATTGAGGACAGAAAGGTAGGATTATAGAGCAAGAGCAAGATATAAGTTTACAGAGCATGATACATACACCAGAGATGACGACCAGACCCATTGTCGCAGCAAAGGGAGAACAAAAGGAAGGGTGCTAAAAAAAAGAGCCTGGTTATAGTCTGCATCTTGTTTCATAGTGCCTGGATTAGGACCTCCGTAGTGGCTCAGACGTCACCATGGAACCACTTTGATTGGACAGTTGGGAGTTGCATGACCTGAGAGCTATGCATGTGGGTTGTTCTAGGTCAATTTCTAGACTCTACCTATGCTGCTTGGCCTATGGGCTTCTGCATTCTTTTGCAGTTGGCATGCTAAGTTATGACTGGCAGATTTGAGGGTTTCCCTCCTCCTCCAGGTATAGCAGTCACTTGGGAGAGGATTAGAGTGAGCAGGACCAAGATGGGGGCCTGGGGCCCACCCTTGTCCTTCTGCCCAGGTGGGGCAATTGTACCAAAGCAACAATACTCACTTTTGTCCCTAGGAGACCGGGAATCCCTTGCTATCTACCTAACATAACCATCCCTTATCAGCACAGATCTACCCCCAAAATAGGCTCCCCAATACATTCCTAGATATTTATATGTAGAGAAGTTGATAGATATGTCCATTGTCTTGTGTAGATTTAAAGAGCAAGGTCTCCAGCTTTCTTTATTTTATCACTTTGACAACATAAGAAACTCTGAAAATATATACTTTATCTTATAAACTATTAATATTCTCTTGAAAAATTCCATTTCTAAATATTGTTTCATTTTGGGCCATTTATCTATTTTGCTCAATCAAGACTGAATAATGTTACTGTCTAACAAAGACTACATAAATTATTCTATCCCTAAAATTATTTAACTTCAATTATATATTTTTTTCAGATTATAGGCAAATCCTTCAGATCTGTTTATATTTAGAAAATATATTACATGTTTATGATTCTAAAACTTAGCTTTTGCTATAAATATGCAAAACTCATAAATGCTAGACTTAAATACTGCCCCGGTCCCTTTGTATCTTTTTAGGTAATTGCAACTGGGTTATAGCTTACACACTGGTTTCTACAAAACTGGCTTACAAAAGATGATAAGTTTCTTGAAATTTTTCATGAGATTAAATTAATTTATAAAAAAAAATTTTCTATTCCATTGAATTAAAGTTTCAGATGTGACCTGAATTCAATCATCAAAGTAAGTAAATTTGGAGTAATTATTGGGTTTAATAGGCCAAGTTCCCAAATTATTATGTATGTTTCCCACCATAATATGTTTTCCATTAGGCAAAAAATGCTTTTTAAAGTTAGATATCATTTTATGAAATAGGAAAAGGGCTAATAAATATTCCTGGGGCCTTAGGATATTTTTTAACTTGCCAGGCAAATAGACAACTGATTTTCGTGGCTGGGTCAGGATAAAGGGATAAAGATGAAAAGGAATAAGGCCTATTTCCCCAGCTCTCTATAGTTCTGTATAGTTTATTTTCACATGGCCCAGTTGTAAACTCATGCCACCTCTCTAAAGGCTTAATGAAAATTAAAGCTTTACTTGTTTTTTGTGACCTAAAAATATTATGACCTGATAAGCGCACTAAATATTTTAACTAGAATTGCATGCTATGTGTTGTTGTGGCTCAAATACCCTAAAATATGGCACTTTGGCATGCTGAGTGCTTTGAACCAAGAAGACTGAAAAGCCTCAGAAATGAGCCTCAGAACCAAGGTCTTTCTCTCTGACCTTCTCCTACCTCCTCTCCTTTCCCTTCCTTAAACAGGGAGGGGCTTCCTCTGAAGTTCCCCTATCTGGCTGAGGAAAGTTCTTCCAAAAGGAATGCAATTGTCTTGAACTCCCGCCCAAGGAATCTCATCAAACCACCAGAAAAGATTATTCACCAGAGAGGAGATTAAAAGTCATGGCTGCGCTCAGACAGCCTATTCCTCTGAAAGCTGCTCCCTAAGAAACTTTTACTACTGTATAATAAGACAACCTTTGTTCACCATGTAATTCTTCCTCTTTGCCTCCCATAACTTACAGTCACCTCTTCCAAAAGCCTCAAGCCCCTATTCCTTTATGCTGTTTAACCTTCAACCATCTGGCCCCTTCTTTGAGTCTCATATTTTGTATGGCTCTCATGCACACTTGAACTTTAATAAATTTGTATGCCTTTTCTCCAGTTATTCTTTTCTCAGTTTATTTCAGCAGACTTGAATCTTCAGAGGGAAAGGGGAAAATCCACCTTGCTCCTACAGTGTTTACAAACAAATTATATATGCACACAAGTACCATGCTATATTTATTTCTATATTCCCAACACCTACAATGTTTGTGATGTAGCAGGTTACTAAGTGGATGTATACCGAATTGAAATTAAACACATATCAGAAAATGGAAGGATAACAATAAGAGGGAAAAAAAGAGGCTGATACTCACAGATTATATGTACTTATGTACTAAATAATCAAATATGCATACAGAAATAGAGTTTTATGTATAAGAAGTAAAACATGCTTCTAAAGTTTCCAAAAAGCCAAAAATATATATATACTTTTCCAACATTCACATGGAAGACCTGTTTTACGGAATAAATATAGCCTCATCGTGCTCAGGAAGGAAGGTATAATGAGACGAAGACAGAGCTCAGGGTGCTGATTTACTGCTCTCTTAGGTGCCTTTCCTTGCTGATTTATGGAGGTGCCATAGAAATGTCTTTGGAAGAAGTCTGTTCCCTTTTTCAGGGAATAGTTACTGCTCTGACATTCAGGCATGGAGCAGAGAGAACAAAACAAAATGTAGGAATTAAGATGGTAAAAAAAAAATTTTTTTTAGTAAAATACGTATAAGCATTCCTCAGCGATATCGCAGGTTCAAATCCAGATCATCGCGATAAGGCAAATAATTTCACAATAAAGCAAGTTGCCTGAATTTTTTGGTTTCCCAGTGCATACTATTGTCTATTAAGCAAAGCATAAATCTAAAAAAAAAAGACATACCTTAATTAAAAAATAGTTTATTGCTAAAAATGCAAATGTTTACCTGAGCCTTCAGTGAGTCATAACCTTTTTGCTGGTGGAGGATCTTTTAATGTTGATAGCTGCTAAATGATCAGGGGTGTAGTTCCTGAAGGTTGGGATAGGTGGCTGTGATAATTTCTTAAAATACAGTAAGACAACAATAAAGTTTGCTACATTGATTGACTCTTCCTTTCACAAAAAATTTCTCTGTAGCATGTGACTGTTCAATAGCATTTTACCTACTGTAGAACTTCTTTCAAAATTGGAGTCAATCCAAATCCTGCCACAGTTTTATTATCTAAGTTTATGTAATATTCTAAATCCTTTGTTGTCATTTCAACGGTGTTCACAGCGTCTTCACCAGGAATAACTTCCATCTCAAGAAACCATTTTCTTTGCTCATCCATAAGAAGCGACTCCTCATCCATTTAAGTTCTATCATGAGATTGCAGCAATTCAGTTACACCTTTAAGCACCACTTCTAATTTTAGTTTTCTTGCTGTTTCCACCACATCTGCAATTACAATAGTGACAAGGATCACTGATACCATAACAGATATAATAATAATAAAAAATTTTAATTATTTTGAGAATTACCAAAATGTGACCCAGAGACACAAAGTGAGCACATGCTATTGGACAAACGGCACTGATAGTCTTGCTCAACACAGGGTTGCTACTGTTGTGGCAAAATGAGGGCCTCAGGTGCAGGTTTAGAACAGAAGTTTTTCCTCTGATCTCCTCCTGCCCTCCTGCCTCTCGGTCCCATCCTCTCCTGAGGGTAGCCATAAAAATTAGAATCCCACTTCCCCAAAGTGTGTCATAGAAACCAGGATCCCCTTTCCCCAAAGCCAGCCATGATACCTAAAATTACACTAACTTTCCCTCTACCTTTCTGTGTAAAAACCAACCATAAAAAAATTATCTGACCTTCCTTGTTTGACTGTAGCAAAGCCAAAAGTGAACGAACTAGAAAACTTAGGCCAACGTATACAACATCTAGAGGACTATTATACTTAACATATTAGGAGAATTTACACAGTAGTGTGATGAATAACCCCATTCAAAAATATGATGAAGTAAGCAACTAAAAGAAAATAAAAAATGCAATAAACTAAAAAAAAAAAAAGATTAACCTTGCTTTTAAGCAAAGAAATGCAAATTAAGATTAGTAACAATTATTTTTTAATTGATAATGCTGACTAGTCCTAGAAAATGGACACTTTCATATATTATTTCACAAAATATGAAACTTTCCTAGAGAGCTCTATGGCAATATATACAAGCCCTAAACAGAGCAATTCCAATTCCGGAAAATCATCCAGTATTGTTTACAGTGGCCTAAAGTATGATAGTCAGAAGAGAACAATGGTACTTGACTGTTTGAACAGATCTCCACACTTCCAGAAAATGTAATACCATCTAGCCACAAAAACATGATAGAAGGATATTCAAGCCCATGGAGAGTTTAGTAAATATTTAGTAAATGAATAAATCAATAGCTGGAATTGATTCAATGGGAAAAAATAAAATATAGTATACCAGGTTACTATTTTCATTTAAATTGCCAATATATGTATAGAACATGCATAGAAAAAGTAACTGAAAGATCTATGCCAAAATATTTATCATGACTATCTTTGAGTGATGGAGTTATTGGAGCTTTTTTGTTTTTTTCAGTATACTTTCACGAAATTTCCAAAATTATTATACTAAATATGCATTAACTGATGGCATTAGTCAGGGTTCTTCAGGGAAACAGAACCAATAGGATATGTGTGTGTTTATATGTGTATGTGTGTGGAGAGAGAGGAAGAATATATAATCTCCTCATACATAAAATATATATGTGTGTATATATTTATATATATATATATATCTCGCAATAGGCAATATACAGATACAGATACAGATGGACATTATGGGAATTGGCTCATGTAATTATGGAGGCTAAGAAGTCCCAACATCTGCCAAGCACAAGCTGGAGAACCAGAGAAATGAGTGGTGTAATTCAGTTCAAGTCAGATGCCCTGAGAACTGGCGGCACTGGTATAAGTCCCAGAGTACAAAAGCCAGAGAGCCGGGAGCTCTAATGTCCAAGGGCAGGAAAAGATGGCTGTTTTAGCTAAAACAGAAAGGAAGAAAATTTACCCTTCCTGCATATTTTTGTTCTGTTTGGGCCCTCTATGGATTGGATGATGCCCAGGCACATTGGTGAAGGCAGATTTTACTCAGTCTACTGATTCAAATGCTCATCTCTTCTGGAAACATAATCACAAGTGCACCCAGAAATGATGTTTTACTAGCTATCTGAGCTTCCCTTTGTCCAGTCAAGTTGACACACAAAATTTACCATCACACTTAGAGCAACAGGAAAAAGATGCAAAGATTTTACATGAAGTACTTGGCCTAGAGTAAGAGATCAATAAATTGTGGCTATTTTAAAGCATTAAATATATTAAAAATGAAGTAATTATGTCCCTCTTTAATGAAAACTAGTTCATCAAGTTCAAATACAAAGACAGTCAATGTTAGAATAAATATTTACTGAGCATCTACTTGTTATATTAAACCTTACATTGTTATTTTAGACTCCTTTGTAATTATTACGTTACAAATGAGAATTGTTAGTGTCTAGTATTTAAAAACACCATTCTAGAGTTTCTTAAGGGCATGAATGCCAGCTCATTTATTGGATTATTTCCAGGGTGTAGTACAGTGCCTCTGGTTCATGACACATAGGGGTGATCAATCAATATTATTTTAACAGAACTGATCTGCTAAGATAAATATATCTCAGTCATATAATGGCCCAGGAATTGATATTTACATACATTATCACCCTAAGCCAAAGAGGTGAAGCTTTCATAAGAATTTTTGTAAGATATCAACCAGAGCTCAGGAGAAGACAGAGTAGGTTAAACTTCCCTACCTTCCATGAACATCTGAACACCCTTAAAATTCATGCTTTCTGTGTGCTACAATTTTCTCTTCACTATACATAAACTATTTTCTAAGGGTTAAGACTGCAATTTTATCATTCATGTGTGTTCTGTGGGTTGTAATCCAACTTCCTAAGCAGAAATGGTATAAAAATAATTAGTTTTACAGAGCAAGGAAGATCTAGCATTAAAATTATATGGTGGCAATAATAACAATCACAGTGATCACAAAAGTGAAAATACATCAGGGGCAACATGCAACATAAAATCAGTCAGTACCTTGACAGAGTTATCTAAATTTCACAGACAAGACAAATGAAAATGAAGACTAAGCAAAAATTATATGGGGAAATTGAGTATCCATCAAGGAAAAATATCTGGAAATAGGTATATGTGGTTAAAATAAGCAAGTAATGGTCTTCTAGTACCACAAAAACATCCCTTATCTTCCTCTTTCACGAGCTCATGCCATTACATCAAAACTGATATAATCTGTGTTCTCCCATCCAAGGTTGAAGTCTGTACATACTGCACTGTTAGTGTGGAGACACTGAGGGAATTGAGGGAATGTCAGACAGGATGGATGTGTCTGTCAAGAAAGAAAGAAAAATCTCAGTTCCTCCCTATCTCCTGAGCTTTAAAATAAGTGGATTTCTTCATTTATCTGTGCTTGAGACATCATGATTGTACATATCGTATTATCTTGCAATGTGTATGCTTACAGATTAAACACTTAGACCAGCATACAGCCTCTGACGTGAGCTGATGACATATAAACACATGCAATTTTTATAAATAAAAATGAAAAGGACAATCTGTACAGGTACATCATAGAAAAATTACAAATATATTTATTTCTCTACTATAAATGATGAATTGTGATCCTTTTATGAGAATAATTACAGAATATAAAATTTATGAAGTTTTTAAAATAAATCCAAGAAATATAAAACTACTTTAAAGTAGCAATGGGATTTTATTAAATACGACTTAGGTATTACTATCCATAACCATATGTCACTTAATTTTTAGATAAAAATTAATATCACTATATTATCCTTTTTGTGTATCCTAAATGAACTACAGTTTTCGAAATTAGATACTCCTGTCTAACACAAGAAGCTTTATACTTGGAAGCTATTTTTGCAATTACAATGTTAAGACCATTAGGATTTCAATAATATATAAAAGTAAAATGGGTATACATTTAAAATAGAAAAGAAGTATCCCCCAACTCTAATAATAATAAAATAATAATAATAAAAAGTAATGGAATTGTAGTTTGTTCACTTTTCCAAATTTGATATGTTCTGATGTTATCATTTTGTGAATGGGAATAACGATAATAATAAATCACGCAATTTTGGACAAGGAGAGATATAACAGGTAGAGGCCTCAATAGCATGGTTAAAAAGAGTCTCAAAATTCATCTACCTCAAAACAAGATATATAAAATTTGATGAAGTATAGTCTGAGAATGTTTTAACCAATGCACTAATGCAGGACACAGAAATGAATGGTATAATTATTGAAAGGTAAATCCTTATTTTAATTGTTTCAGAAGTTCTAGCCAATGCAACGAGGCTAGAAATTCTTACTGCTAAATAAGATAAAATGATCATTATTTTAAAATATTTTGGTGTTCTACCTGGAAAATAAATATATGAGATTAACTGAAAAAAAATCATTGGAATTCAGATTAAATTATTTAATTCCAATAAACAAAAGTCAATAGCTTTCATATATTCTTGCAATTACCAATTAGAAAACAAAATAGAAAAAGATCCCACTAACAGAAAATGGAATAGAAAACTAACAAGAAATCTCCAAGACCAACAAAAAGAAAACTACAAAACTTTATTGAGAGAAATAGATAAGACTTAAGCAAATGGACAGATATACCCATGTTCTCTAAGGAAAATGTAAACATTACAAAAATTTCAAAGCTCCCTAAATTAATGGATAAACTTAGAACTTAACAAAGCAATTGTGAAGCTTATCAGAAAGATTAAATGACCCAGAGAAAAATAGCAAGAAAAATTGAAACACAAAAATAATGAGAAAAAAATGTTAACTGCCAGATGTTAAAATATAGAATTAAGAGCAAATTCATGAAATAAACTAATGGATTCTCAATTTCCTATCACTGGAAGTGTTCAACTGAGAGATGTAATAGAAGAGGTACAATAGACAGAATCTTATTAGGCCATAAGTTGTTCTGTAAGATTTTTAAGGTTCCCGCAACTCTAAGATTCTGTGTCTCTACGCATTAACAATGATGATACATCAGATATCCCTGAAAAACATATTGTTTTACAGTGACACATTCTTATTTGACCTCAAGTCATAAAAGCAGGTTCCTGCTAAGCCTGCCAGCCTGTAACTAGGGTGTCCCAACATAGCACAAACCGCAACCCACACATCCCCAGGGAGTGACCCATCTTCTGGTAATAAGCAGGAGGTCCGGAAGCCTAGTCTATCCCCCTCCAAGGCTTCCACTACCTCTTTATTATAGCCCAGTGGTCCCTTATCATTCATAAACATCTTAGTGAGGGGATAGGAGTCAGGACTCCTAACTTCAATTCAGTTCCTTTCTGACTGAATAGGGTGTTAGAAAGGAGCCTATCTTGTCTGAAGCACAGAATCTGGGCAAAATCCTTAGCTCACTGTGCAGGTAAAGGTGCTGAGATTTTGGCCGTCCTCACAGTGGTAAATCTTTGAGGGTAGCTGCCGAAACTCCTTCTGTTAAAGTTCATTCAATTTTGTCATCTAACAGATACCAGGGGGCAGCTATCATGGTTGTATAGAGGTCATGTTCCTGAAGGTTGGGCCCAGCATACAATGATGGAGGCCGTGTCCCCTGCTCTAGAGCCACTGTGGATTCTAGGACAGAGCCCATCGGCAGCACTTGAGGCAAAGGCGCACACACACACACACACACACACACACACACACACACACACGATGTCGTGCTCAGAAATGGGCCCCTCTCACCCTACCAGACTAAAGCACAAAGTGTTAAATCACCAGTGTTAGCCTTTCAGTCTATCACTCCCGCTCTGACATACTCAGGAGTGCAAGCCAGCAACCAGAGCCCTTGGTCCATATATCGTCTAGTACTTTCCACTTTGGGGCTGCAAAATCTCACTTCCTCTAACTTGCCAGGGAAGCCACATTTCACTCCAGGTCTAATGATTGCAAGGTGTCCTCCACCCATCATCTTAAAGACGACAATGATCCATGATTCCAGCGGAATTTCAGGCTCTCAAATTTACTGTGACACACAGACAACTTTCCTCACTAAAGAAAATGAAACTAAGGATTTCCACTTTTGTCTCCTACTAAAACCCACTATAACATACCCATTTTAGAAGATCTTGTTACACTTCCCCAAAAACATATCTACTGAATCAAACTTTTTGGAGACTGAGTCCAGGAATAGCTATATCTTTTAACGAACTCCCCATGAAACACTTAAGACATTCAAGTTTGAGAATCACTGCCCTATGCTTTAATTACTTTACCATTATCTCTTTTCCCATTTCATCAGCATAAGACAATATTACATTAACCCATTTATACTTTTTATTTCTATGGCTCCAGCAAAAATACCTTATGCAATTTGAAAGAAGGAGAATAGAAAGACAAGCAGCAGAAATGATGGCAGTTGTGGTGGTGGTGGAGACAGCTACCAGAAACAGGAACAGCAAATTATGGACTTTCTTGCAGAAAAAGAAAGTTGGCAACAAGAAGGGAGAGAAGATGGATCCATAAACTGAAGAGTAGAGGCAAGCTACTATCTCATAGATCAGTCTCTTCACTCCTGCAAGTTCAAACAACAACAACAAAAAAAAAAAAAAAAAAAAAACTTTACTACATCTCCTGCTCGAACTTCTATGCATGTTCTCTTCATTAATTCATTAATTTAGCTGGTTATGCCAGGCACTGTCTCATGTTCTGCTCATGCGACAAGGCACTGTCTCATGTTCTGCTCATTCGACAATGAACAAAACAGACATGGTCACTATCATTATGGAACTCACTATCTAGTAAGGGAGATAAACATTAAACAAGTAAACATACAAAGTTTAAAAAGTGCAATAAATTCTAAAAGTCAGGAGTGGGTATGATATGAATAAAAGAGAATAATGTGAAAAGGTGTAAGAGAAGGCCTCTATGAAAAAGTGACATTTAAACAGATTTATTAGATTATGGTGAGCTAGGTGGACATATAGAGGACGGAGCTCAGACTGTTGGGGAAGAGAGCCATAGGCACAATGTAAAGCAAGTGCAAAGGCCCTGAGGTAGAAACAAGAAGCTTAATGCCTTAGTGTCTGAAAGATAGAGTAGTTGAAGAAAATGAACAAGGGGAAGAATGAAGAGAGATGATATTGAATAAATACTCATAGATCAAATCATATAGGACCTTGAGGCCATTATCAAGCTTTTGTGCTTTAAGTGCCATGGGAGTTAGTTACTAAGAGGTTTTATGCCTGGATGGTTAATCCTTTTCTTTTTCTAAAATCACTCCGGTCACTACATGGAAAATGGATGGAGGTAGTCACGAAAGGAAATAAGGTGAATATGCTAGGCAAGGGATGATGGTAGTTTGTATAACCATGTTTTCTTGTGTGACAACTTGGGCATAGAGATTATATCAATTACTAAATGGAAACAATACAGGAAGAGCAGGTTTGAGGGTTGGAATTCAAAAGTTTGGTCTCGGACACATTATATTTGAGATGCTTGTGAGAAATATGAAAAAGATAGGCAGTGTAATATAGGTATCAAAAGAAGAAACTCTAGGCTGAGCTGGAGATAAGAATTTGAGTCATTTGCCTAAAAGTGCTACTGGAAGCCATGGGAATGCATGAGATTACCAAAGGAGAGTGTGCAGGGAGGGAGGAAGGAAGGAAGGAAGGAAGGAAGGGAGAGAGGGAAGAAGCAAACTAAGATGGAGCCTTGGTAACTCCAACATTAGAGGTCTGTGGAAAAGGGGCCACTTCTATCTAACTAATCCCAAAAAATGTAGTATCAGTGGGCCATGCCAAGTATGTCAACCAATAGATGAGAAGACTAAGAGCCCCTATCGTAGGGTAAAGTGTAAACCCTCAGGTTGTGTGTGCCATACTGTTAGCAGATAAATTTACAGCTCTATGTACATCACAGCCCATTAAATGTGGTTCAGTTATTGACTGATTATTGTATATCAAACACTGTACAATAATCCGTATACTTTGTATGCATTAGAAGACACTGGGCTTTGGAGAACAATGGCTAAGCACAAGGTGCAAAGTTTAAAAAACCTTGGTGCCAAGCAGCGGTGCCAGCAGCACTCTACCAGCAAGAAACAAGGACAGCAAGGGATGCCACACTCCAAATCCCAGCGTGTAGAAGACGATTCCTTCCTTCTCCCACTTTGAACTAAATAAGATCTCAGGGTTCTTTGCCAGTTCTAGGTGGGGAAGCCTCAAGAAAAAGAAGCTAGATTTTGGCTAATAGGGCAAAAGGGTACTGAGGTGAGATATGATCATAAGTGTACCCAAAGCTGATAGAATGGATCATATGGGTTAAATATATAACTAGCATATTAAATTAGCTTACTCATTAGGGTACAACCTAAATATACTTCTTTTTTTTCTTACTGCTATCTTTCTAGTCTGTTCTATTGTATCTCCCATTCCTTTGGTAGGTTGCAGGGGGGGGCAAGCTCTTATTTCATGAACAGAGGAACAAGAGTGTTTCCTAATGACTAGGAGGAGGTATAGGCAAAAGCATCTTAATAGGACCCTGTCCTTCAAGGGCTGCCTGCAGGGGTGAGGCCACAGCATCAGGGAGAAGCTGTACGGATGTACCGAAACAGGAAGTCGGGGTCATACCTTCTAGGCTAACAAATCTCTTCAAATAAATCCTCCTCAAGATCGGTTTAACCCTCAGATTCTCTCTTACTTGTGACCATTATATTGCATGTAGCCTTGGCTACTTCTTAGCAAGTGATTTCATTTAGAATGTTTGGGATCTTGTCACTTATTATTTTCAACATTGAGTTTCCATCCAGAACTCCTAAACAAGACGGTAACCTGTTAAATAAATCCATTGTCATAGAAGATATTATCTCCATTTTCCAAATGAGAATATTGAGGCTCAGTGTATGTGACTTGCCCCAGCCACAAGTCTAACAAGTGACAGAACAAGATTTACACTAAGTTCTGTTGAACTCCTAAATTGTTTCAGTTGCACTGCAGCGATGTGTGTTTAAGAAATCAAGCCAGATAGAGTATAATTTAGAATCTATCCACCATATTAATTAATTAATTAGTTGATTTGCATGTAAGAGATTAAAGTACTGACTTTTTTTCCAGCCAGGGTTATGGATCAGAACCACTTTTTGAAACTATAGATGCCAAAACCTCCATCTTAGAATTCTGATTCAAAGGTCTGAGATAAGATGTGTTAATCTATATCTATTTTAATATTTAATGTGGAAACTTCTGGGTTAAATATTCAACTTAAATTTAGCATGTTATGTGAAATTGTCTTAGAGTCTACTGGAGCTTTTAATGAATAAACTTGTTAACAACTCTGCAAACTTAGAAGTGGAAGCAGATAAAGGACATTTGTTTAAGGTAAAATGGGAACGGGAAATTATATTGTTGGAGTACAAATCACTCAGGCACACAAAGAATAAAGAGGGCTCTTTCTGTAAGCAAATTACAAAACCTGCACAGAAGCAAGTAAAGCAGTGATTATGGACTTGAACTAACTTGACATCTGTCTGAATTCTGTCTGAATTTGATCAAAGTATAGCATAGGTAAGTTACTAATATACCTACTCACATCTTCATCTCTTCAAAAGCAAAGGAAGAACTACCAGGATTTCTTACTTAAAATGGCATTCACTAACATTCCTTAATGTTGCCTTTCCTATCTTTTCACTAATGTACTTACACAAACATAGGAAAAGATGAAAACACACCACCACCTGAAATTAAGATTGACAAACAACTTAAAGCTAACATCTCCAAAGAATCTCCACAAGGCTCAGGAGAGATTAATTCAGTGGAAATGGAATATCTAAGTACAATTTTTTCCCTCAGCCTGCCCTCCAAGCATAAATCTGAAAAGTGGATTCGGTCATGACTCAAATGGACAAAGAGACTGAAAAATAACAATCCAACATCTTGCCTATTGAAAAAGAGTTTGGGTAGATAGCACCCCTTTCAAAAATAAGTAAGGAAAAAAGAGCCAACATGAGACCTATAACATATTGTTTCTCAATAAACTTAAGATTGTAGATTTTTTCTAAATACCACTTTATCTGTATCCCATAAGTGTTGATATGTATTTTTATTATTGTTCAGTTCTAATAAGTTTTCAACTCATGGGAATGAGTTTTCAGTTTCCAAACACTTCTTTTAATTCTATTTTTCTTTTATTAATTTCTAATTAAATTGTTTTAAGATACGGGAAAATGCTCCATATGATATCTATTTTTTGAAATTTGTTGAGACTACTTAAGAGCTAATATGTGGTCAATGTGTACTTGAAAAAATATGTTTTATCTTGTATGTTTGATTTTATGATTTATCTTTAGGTCAATATTATTGACCTATAGCCAATTCAGAGATAACATAAAGCAGAAAAATTACAAAACCCCACATTATCAAGAGTAAACAGGAAAGTTAAACTATGGACCAGACAACCTACTTTCAGATTTCAGAGGGAACATGACCCACCAGCAACTTAATTTTGGACTCCTAGCCTCTAAAACTGAGACAACAAATTTTCGTTACTCTAAGCCACCCAGTTTGTGGTACTTTACTACGTCAGCCCTAGGAAATTAACACAGAGATGTTTGCAGATACTCCTTAGTGAACACAAAGAGTTCACAGTAGCATCAAAATGTAGAAAAATTCAAAATAATATTTTTAAATTAAAAGTGGACTAAAGATTTAGCTAGAAACACTGAATGTCAGAATAAAATTGAGTGAAAAACTGGAATCCATTTGTACTCATTGCTGCTTAGCCCTGAAAAGTCAAAAATGATCCAGAATGGTATTTTAGTATTTTTAAATTCCTAAATTTAGTAGAGTGAAAATTTAGTAAATGATTAGTCTTTGTCTAATGTATGACTGTCCTCTTTGCTCTTAGAAATTCCTTTTAATGCATTAAGTATGTACAGTACCCTTATTAAATCTTGAATTACCTACTGAGCATATATATGTGCATGTGTGTATGTATGTGTGTATTAATATATAGCCACATAAAACTTGAAAAAGGTCGACCAAGCTTTTCCTTTGGATATCAAGTCAATGGTTTATTTTATTCTACTCAATAATGAAATTGAGCAAGGGATAATTACTAGTGAAGAAGATATCAGCAATCATTTTTTCAAAGGAAGAAAATACAATTTGGAAATAAGAAATGAGTATATAACAAACTGAGCAATTACATTCCTTTTTAATAGTGTATAAAAACAGGTACATTATTAACCCTTGTAATGATATGACATCATTTATTTCTTATATGGCATCACTGAATTATTTAGATTAATCTTTAAGATTATGAACTGGCCATTATCAGCTCGATGGCTTTTTTAAATGCATAATTGCATACGAGCATTATATGTAAGGATAGAGTTCAAATGTTATCAGTTTAGTCTTATTTTTGCTCTCTTACCTATTGAATGGCAGGAAAGAAACTTTCTCATTTTCAAATAAAAATTTTTTAAGTGGCACATTTCATTCTTTAGAGTAAATTAATTCATAAAAGTTAAAACTCACCATAATACAAAAATAAAGACAAAAATGGCATGAAGCATGCAACCAGTTGTGTTCTTAGATTTGGCACTCCGAAAGAGTTCTGCTATGGAATGTATATTTGACCCTGTTCTTCCCTAAAGGGATGTACTTTTTCCCAGGGAAAAAAACACATCTGTATAAATTCTTTAAAAGAGTTTGAGTTTTTACTTTAAATGGTTTTTGTTGCAACAACATAAGAAAATTATTCTCATATTCTAAGATTTCAGAGACCTAAACATATAAGGTTAATAATGTTTTTGTATATCAATGATTCGTGAATAAGCTATTAAAAATTTCAAATCCAAAATAGGAGTCATTTTATAGAATATATAAATTAAAATTTTGCTATAGCAAAAATAAATTCAATTCTATCTGTGCTACATATGTGTATGATAAAATAAGCAATCAGATAATCTATGTACATAATTGACATATAGTAAAACTGAGCACTGATAGAAATTCAGTAATATTTAATACTCTAGTATTATTTTATTTAAACTGAAAAGAAAGATATTATTGAATAGAAATCTTAATTATACTAAAATGCAACTATTAAAATGTTTTCCTAAGATTTTTATCTCATTTACGTATCCTATCCAATGAAACCAAGCACTCAGTGATTCTAAATTATTTGTGTTTGTGGCACCTTTGAATCTAACCACAAAACTTCTAGTAGTCAACACTAATATTGAATTAACTCTAGTATTAAACACTCTAAACATGGTCATAGAAGACAGTAATGTATGCAATAACTTTTACAGTATGCCTTAATATATTTAAACAAATATACCACACTATTCATCTATTGCCTGCCATTATAGTATGGATATTTGGTTAAAAGCGGTTATTGCCCTGATAGAGTCTCCCATATACACCATCAGGGAACATTTTGGAATAATCTAATAAATATGCTATCTTCCTTGTTACAAGTTTGACATTACAATAAGCCCCTTGCCTCTTTCTGACTCACAGTGGACGGTATATCTCCCTCAACATAATATTACATGGATTGATCCACTGCTTTCCTGAATGGCCATTTATAGAATAAGTATGTCTAGGAGGAAAAACTTTTCTCCTCTTTTAGGTTGAATGTCTGGTGGCCTGTTAATTAAACAGACAAAAGGCAGATTAATAGGAGAAAAAGTTTATTCATATGCAAACTGGAGCTAACAAAAGAAGGAGCTAGCTCATTAAATGGGCAGAGTTAGAGACTTACATACCTCCCTGAGTAGGGCAAAAAAGCTTCTATGGGAAGAACAAACGGGTTTCTTTAGGAAACACAGATGTGTTTGTAAGAGAGCAAATGGAATATAAAAAAGTTTGTGATAATGTTTATTTATGCAGGTGAGAGTAGTCTTTCTGGCTGCTTCTTGACCATGAAACTCCCCAAAAGAGGGCATTTATGGTAGGTTTACTCTGCATCTTTCTTGGGAGTAGACCTGAAGAAGGAATATATGGCAGCCTCATTTCCCAGAGTTTCTGCTTTAGTCCATTAAGAGAGCTTCTGGAAGGATTCTTTCATACCAGTTGATTCTCAAATGTCTTCAGTTTAAAACTTTTCATATAACTCTGGGGTTCTGAATGGGTCTCCATAGATACATACAGCAATTAAAAATGAGCTGTATATATGCCATAGATAAATCACAAAAATATGTTAACTAAAAATCAAAATAAATAGGGAAAGTACACATATATCAACACAATATGACACAGCCTGATCAGCTGCTTTCCCTCTGGTGGGCATCACCAACAGTGTCTAAGCTCAGATGTAGCAGAAATAATTCTTACACATTTGGAGGCAGGCCTTTGAAAAGATCACAGACTATCCCTTGCAGCATCACACTGTTGAGAAGCATGACATTCAATGAGTTGGGGTGATTTAAGTTAAAAATTCAACAGGAACTTGTAAAGTTTTGAAGATCCCTTGTCCTGTGTTCTTCCTTTAGGTATTATTCTCCCATTCATTTGAGACTATGAGCTCCTCAAAGCAGGCATCAGTATTCTATCCCTGTATCCTTGATGCACCGCTGGGCACAATGCCATGCTTACCACCATGTTTAACACTTGGTAGACCCTCAAAAGTATTTAAGAATTTAAATTTTTAATAATTCAAGATTCTAACAATCTTGCCTTAAAAATACTACACAAAGATTTAAGAGAAAGAGGTCAAACTAATTTTACTCATTAAAAATGAGGGGAAACAAAGTCTAAGACTGGTATCTTGGTATTCATAAGCAGGTTTGTATCATAGCTTTATCGTCACTCATTTTAAGACTGGGGTTATGAAAGAATAATTGCAAGAATATTTCAATTGAGATATTATTCAACAATTTATAACATCCCTTTCAAACTTCATATCAATGTTAATAGTCGTTTTCTTAATAGGAACTTGTGATAGAAGTTTCATCCACATCTGTCACATGCTATTTAAAGTTTGCCAGGACTGAACACCAGCCTTTGTTTATCCTTCTTCTTGGAATGTTTATAGCTCTGGAAAATCTCCTTCTCTTCTTTTTTCTCTCCTTCTGGATCATTTTTGACTTTTCAAGACTAAGCACTGGCAATGAGTTCAAATGGATTCCAGTTTTTCACTGAATGGTATTCTGATATACATTCACTGTTTCCAGCTAGATCTTTATTCCACTTTTAATTTGCAGCCATATCTAAAGCTTCATCTATTCAGTCTTGTTCCTTCCTTTTTCCCTAGAGGTCACCACACTTCTGAAGTTGATGTGTTATCATTCCTATGCATGTTTCCTAAGGTCTACATATGCCTATCCATGAACGAAATACATTCTATTGTTTGGGTATTTTAAAAAGTGTATATAAATAAATTAGTTTTGCCTTACTCTTAACATTGGTTTTGAAATTTATACTACATATATGTTGAGCTAGTTATTTATTTTAATGAATGTATAATATTCTATTCTCTCTATAATTGACAATTTATATTATTCATTCCCCAAATAGAGGGCTCTTAGGATAAGAAATAGACATGGAAAGGTTATTTGGAGGTGATATTTGTATTAGATCCTAAAAGAGGTGAGAGTTCTTTAGGAAAAAATATTTCTGTATTGTTTTACTTAAAAGGCTTATTTTTTTTTTTTTTTTTTTTTTTTTTTTTTTGAGACAGAGTCTCACTCTCTTGCCTGGGCTAGAGTGCCATGGCATCAGCCTAGCTCACAGCAACCTCAAACTCCTGGGCTTAAGTGATTCTCCTGCCTCAGCCTCCCAGGTAGCTGGGACTACAGGCATGCGCCACCATGTCCAACTAATTTTTTCTATTTTTAGTTGTTTGGCCAATTTCTTTCTATTTTTAGTAGAGACAGGGTCTCACTCTTGCTCAGGCTGGTCTCGAACTCCTGATCTCAAATGATCCGCCCGTGTCGGCCTCCCAAAATGCTAGGATTACAGGCATGAGACACCG
>CAUYSK010085192.1:0-25620 GCA_963575035.1 Avahi laniger | reverse complement strand
TGTGGTTTTGATTTGCATTTCCCTGATGATTAGAGATGTTGAGCATTTTTTCATATGTTTTTTGGCCATTATTCTGTCTTCTTTTGAAAAGTTTCTGTTCATGTCCTTTGCCCACTTTTTGATAGGGTTGTTTGATTTTTTGTTGCTGATTTTCCTGAGTTCTAAATAGATTCTAGTTATCATCCCTTTATCAGATGTGTAGCATGCGAAAATTTTCTCCCATCCTGTAGGTTGTCTGCTCTTGTGACAGTTTCTTTGGCTGTGCAGAAGATTTTTAATTTGATCCAGTCCCAGGAAAAGTTTTTGAAACATTGATATTACGTATCATTTAAATGTTTGATAGAATTCAACAGTGAAGTCCTCAGTTTCTGGGCTTTTCTTTGTATAGTTAATTACGTAATCTCTTTACTTGCTGTAGCGCTCTTCAAATTTCCTATTCCTTCTCGAATCAATTTAGCTTGTTTGTGTCCTGTGAATTTGACCATTTCATCTAAACCATCCAATTTGTCACAAAGAGTTGCTCATAGTAATACATTATTAAGCTCTTAATATTTCTTTAAAGTCATTAATGATGTTCCTGTCTTTTATTTCTGATTTTAGCAGATCAGATTTTTTTCTTTTTATCTTGGCCAGCCAACTTAAAGTTTTATCAGTTTTGTTTGATCTCACAAAGATCTAAGTTTTTAAAAAGTTTATTCTTTTTTATATTCTCTATTTCATTTATTTCTTCTCTAGTCTTTAGCATATTTTCTCTTTAGCTTGCTTTGAGTTTAGTTTGGTCTTCTTTCATTTTCAATTTCATAAGTTGAAAGTTATTTTAAGATCTGCTTTCTCTTTAAATATAGATGCTTGAAAGTATGAATTTCTGGCTAAACACTGCTTTAGTTGCATCTCTTGTATTTTTAGTAAGTTGTATTTTTGTTTTAAATCACCTTAAAGTATTTTCTTATTTCCCTTGTGATGTCTTCTGTTATACACTGGTTATTTAGGAGTGTGTTGTTTAGTATCCACACATTTGCAAATTTCCAAAATCTCCTGTTGTCGATTTCAAATTTAATTTCCTTGTGACTGGCAAATGTTCTTTGCTTGACTTTCTTCTTTTTATATTTATTGCAACTTATTTTATGGCATAGCATATGGTCTATCCAAGTAGAATGTTCCATTTGTCCTGGAGGAGCATATGGATTCTGCTCTCACTGGATAGAGTGTTCCATACAGATGTGTGTTATTTCTATATCGTTTTAAATTTTCCTTATTGGTCTACCCATTATTTAGAATGAGGTATTGATGTCTCCAACTATTATTGTTGGATTGTCAATTTCTTAACTCTTTCTGATTTTGCTTTGTATGTATTAGAAGCTTAGCTTACTTTCATGAAATTAATCTCTTTTTTCATAAAATTTGAAAATCCACAAGACAAATTAAATAAATTTCTATTAAATAACTGGCTTGAGCCAAAATGGGATTTTAGTTTTACAATTATGTTCATTAGATTTAAATTTAATAAAGTAAATTCATTTACTACATTAAAATTTATTGACAAAGTACAAATAGTAATATTACTAAATCATAAGCAAAGAAATATCAATTAAATATGGCCAAAGACACAATTTTAAACAGGACTTTGAAAAAAATAATTTCTTTGTGAGTAACACAATCAGATTCAAATAGGTGCCAAGGAGTTGCAATATTAAATATTTTGATATTATATGATATTAATGTATATATGCATTTTAAAATTATGCCTGTTTGCCTTATAGACACATACAAAATGTTGTTTTTGAAACTAAAATTTAAAATGTTTCCCTCTCACATGGAACCTATACTTACTTATTGCTCAGTTTATTTCATTCAATTCTGAGTCAACCTTGACATAGATTTCATTTTCAATTGAAATGAGATTAGTTTTGTCCTTGCTTTTGCTTTTTCTAAGTAAGCAAATTCTTCCTCCCTCACGAAAGAGGTTTAAAAGTACAGCAACATGTCCACTACTCTTCCGTGAATGGCGAGACGTGTTCCTTTCACAGATATCCAGAACTTGCCCTTGAGCGTATGATTAGTTGCAGCTCACAAAGTGCTTCGTGTTGCCTCAAAGGCAGGTCTTCAGCATGACCAGCAGTTTCAGAGCAGCGGCCCCTGACCCACTCACACGTTTGTGCTGGATGAGAGGGAAACGGCCACCTAGATTTGTTTTGCAGTTTTTCCAGGCGGTTTTCAGTATGACTTGAGGCTTGATGATATGTTTTTTCTCTCTCAGCCCAGAGAAGCTGTGGGAGTGCCATGTGGGTCACCTTGACACAGATACTGGATCTAGGAACACGGGCCCAAGGTCTGCGTGGCAACTCAGCTCTCCTGGTCCAAACGGAATCACACCGCTTAGGAGTTTTTCAGAGAGCAAGAGAGATACATCACTGTACACCATCTACGTTTATCTCTACTTGGCCATTTCTAAAGAAAGTGATAATTTCTGTAGAAACAGGAATCTAAGGTCATTTTTTCAGGTTTATATTAGTCATGGTCAGAAATTAATCCTTAACTCAAAGTGTTTCATGAAAAATATTATTTTCCTAAAAACTATTGTTTACTAACTATTGGTAAAATGAGTAAAAGTCGTTCCTCATCAAACAAAACCTCTTTGAATTACAACTGATGTAAGACGTACATATTTAGATGGCTGCCTGCTAAAACTGCTTGGAACGGCAGAGTGAGCCCAAGTTCCCTTGCAACTGTGCTATGAAAACAGGAAGTTCTGCCGTACGTGATGCCTACGCATTTAACTTCTGTTTGAGACTTGAACTTTATGTCTAGGAACATAACTGTCCCTTCTAAAAAGGTGCTTACTGTGGCATATTTGATATCCCCTTTATTGTTAATAGCACCAGTTAGAATTATGTTGGATATTGATGTATGAAACTCCTTCCTAAATTCTCTATACTCCAGCCACAAAAAGTCTTATTTCCACAATTATTTTAACAGAATTCCTCATAACATGTTTCTTCATGAAGAGTATACAACCATACACTTTCTAGTGTTTTCTAAAACTAACTGTTTAACTTGATTCACAGCTACTATCCAAGAATAAAGTTTTCAGTGTAAGTTCTCTGCCACCCTGTGAAAGGATTCCATGCTCACTCGTGGTCAGGGATCTGGTCTATTCTAATAGTGCCATCTGTCCAAATAATGGGAAAATATTTTCCATTGTTAGATTTTTTTCTGATATTTTTTTCTGCTTTTTTTTTTTTTTCCCTTCAGCATATATTTTCTATCAAAACATGGGAAGAGAATGGAAATTCTTTGGTCAGCCAGGCTGCGGTTTTTAATCTGGGCATAAAATGTGGCAAACAAGCTAAAGTGCGGTGGAAACTCTGCTCTCCACACTTGCCTGAAACTGTGACAAAGCAAAGGTAACCAGGTTCCAAGTCAAAATGAGGAGAGACAAGGAAGTGCCAGGGAAAAACAGGAACACTGATTTACAGCTCGAGTCCCTCCAGGTCACACGGACGTCAGTTCTTCTGTCATCTCCCTGATGCGTTGATTTTCTCTTCGTAAACTGAAACAAAAACTATTTTCCTGTTACTTCACACATCATTCCCAGACACTGTAAAATTCATTGAGTCTGTGCTATACAGTCTCTGGAATATCCCCGAGTTTGCAGATGGAAAAGTTAGTGTGTCTTCAGGACCATGTGACAAACCTGCAGACGTTTTGAGGGGAAGAAGGAAGAAGCCAGTGGTGATTGGAGAGGGGCGTGTATGCCAGGGGCTTGCAAGATGTCACAATGTTCTATTTCTTCACCTCGCAGTTATGTGTGTTCCTTCTGTGATAAATTACTGAGCTGCACATCTACCTTTGGAGGATGTTTCTGTTTGTTTATATCTGTAAGCACATACACATACATATATAAATGTTTGTATTTATAAAATTAAAAATATGTTTATGTAACTGTAAACAATGTGTAAAAATACACATGTATAATTAAAACACATTAAGACACATGGAGAGTTTCTATCCCATTTTAGCTTGTTTGCCACATTGTATGCTCAGATTAAAAACAGGCACATAAATACACACATATGTATGTCTCTGTATATGTATAGTTTTGTGCATATGAATATATTTATCTCCCAATATAAAAGATAAAAATAGAATAATGGAATGGAAGAAAAAATTTATGCACATTAAATACTAACAGTATATCATGACCTGACACAATAATGCAGCATATTTTTGTGTAACTAGTCCATCCAGATAACATTAACAGTCACAGAAAATGACAAATGTAAGAGAGTAAATAATTTCTACACTATCAATGTGAAGAGAAAATAGCTTTAAGATTAGGATATGATCTCAGGAGCTAGAGGACCCAAGTCCTCCTTTTCTCCTTATACTTTCCCTTTATGAAATGACTACAGGTAAATATATAGCTTAACTGGTCTGTTTCAATTTTCTATCTATAAAATGGTATAATTCAATTTTTCTTTATTTTTATTGTTTATAAACAATCTTGATCCAAAAAAATGGAAAATAGTATTCAAAATGTCATAAATAAATAGGTAAAATGATAAAATATTTTTTAAAAGCACTGCAAATGCATACATTTAAGAAAAGTTTAGTCCAGGCAACAAGAACTCAGTCGTCATGTCCTGCCATGCACAGAGTGTGTCCAGGACCATCCAAGCCCCAGATTGTTTCTGCACTTGTGAAAGTACCTTCTCAACAAAGATTCTGTCCAATTAAATGGGACCTATATTTGTATTACTTCATTCCATCACATTTCTAGGGAACATTTAATTCAGCAAATCATCCCATTTTATGTATTAATATAATTCAAGTCACTCCAAGAGCTTCCATTTTCAAAGTCACTCTTTTATTTAATATCATAAAAAGGCTTCAACCCCATCCTGTAGACTACAAGGCCAGGCATCTCTCAAAGAATTCCTGAAAGAGGTGAGAGGCTTAAGTCCCCAGTCCCCATAACCAGCTGCTTCTCACCTACACCTTGTCCTTTATGATGTTTCCAAGAGTTGTAGCAAAGGGAAAGGTTGCTGTCTTGGTTTCAATATCTTAAATAAACTAGAAAGTGTGATTTGGAGTTTGACAAGTAAAAGCAATGAGGAGGGAAATTAAATTTTAATTGGATTATATGAGCTCAAAGAAGCAAGTTGTTTTGTTTGGTTGTTTTCCCATTTTTATTTTAAAGTGGCACTGGGTAGGAGGAACAGAAGTAGGCAGGATGTGAGAGACAACACAGCCTTTACCTAAAAGGGCTTCAGGGGAAGTAACAACTTCATATGAGAAACAGGAAGCAGAGGAAACATTCAGATCAAGCACAGGATTAGAGAAGAGAGAATAAAGGGCTGTTAGGAAGGAGAAAAATGGAATTTTATTAAGAGGAAAAGAAATGCAGAGGTCAATGAGGTTTATAGTAAAACAAAAGATAGAAAAGGTGTTTACACTTGGGTAGTAAATAATTGAAACAGTGAGTGATATAATTTTGAGAGTATCTTGGGAGAAGAGATAGCTAGACTCCAATAGAATCCAGCTCTTAGCTGGACAGGATGTTCCTTCTAATCATAGTCATTGACCATACATGGCTCTGATAAGTAGAGAGACAACTGCCAAGCAAGAAGTTTTGCATGTGGGTAGAAGTAGAGGTGGGTAGTCTTGATGTAAGCATTTCTTGATGTTTATTCATGAAAATTTTATATTTTTAGTTCCTATTATAAATAACTTTTAAATTCAGTTTTCTTCTTGTTTACTACTGTCAAGTGATATATAAGCATTAATATCTATACAAACATATATATGCATGAAAAATACTTATACATACATACATATGTATTTTAAGTAGGTTCTACTGGGTTTTCCAGGTAGACAATTTTATCACTTTGAGAAATTTTTTTCTATTTTACTTATTTATACCACCTATTCCATTTCTTGAGTTATTGTATTATAAACAGTGGGCAACCTTAATTGGCTGTTGATTTTAAATAATATAATCTTAAGTATATCACTAATAAATATGATGTGAAAATTAGATGTCCTTTTGAGAAAAATTTTTTTCTACATGTTAACCAGGAGGCTTTATTTTTATCAATTAACAATATTTTGACATTTATTAAGAGAATCCTAATTTTCTACTTTGATGTGTTCATGTATTATAAATTGCTTTCCTAATATTCAACACTTCTTGATTTCCTGGAGAGGAAATATCTAATCATAGTGAACTCTTTTTCTAACATTCTATTTGATTCAATTTACTAGTATTTATTTTAGATATTTAGTTTCCTCTCTCTTTCTTTCTTTTTTTTTTTTTAGCTCTTTGCCATCCTTAAGATTAAAGATAGAAAACAAAATACTCATATAAACATAGAAAAAAAAACTTGCTTAATTAAGAGATAAATCTTTGATAACCTTGTTCAGTTCCTTCCCTGGTTTCAGGGTTCTAAACACTTCCTGAATCAATGTTACTAATCTTTCCAAACACATTTCCATACAAAAAAAGAACAGAACCTGTATTATTTAACCAATGTTTCTTATATTAAATCAATTTACTCACATTCTGATTTAATCATCAGTCTCTTGTGAACTTAACATGTGAATATTCTCAAAAAGCTGAATGAGATACAAAAACCAAGCTTATGAGTTCTCAGAATGGAGGGCTCTACCTTGGCAGGATTACCAGCGTAAGACTGCCATCCAAGGATGCTTACTGGCCTCTGCAGGCCACCTCTTCTATTCTGGCACACACCTTATGAAAGCCCTGACCTCAGCAATATATTTCTGTGATTCCATGGGGTGATGTAATTCAGGGAGCAGCAGTCTTTTTCTGTTAAAGGCCAGATGGCAACTGTTTTAGGTATTGCTATTAACGCAGTCTTTGTTGCAACTATATGATAGTTGCTTTACAGCACAGAAGCAGTTCTAGACAATATATAAACAAATGGGGGTAGTTACGTTTCAAAAATCTTTATTTATAAAAAGACATTGGGCCAGATTTGCCCCACAGGATATAGTTTGTTGACCCATGATCTAGTTTATTGGTATAAAATTATTTTATTACAAATACCATAAGAATTACACTTACCAACATTCGAATTAACATTTATTTGATGTTTACTATGGAGCAGGCACTGTTCTAATTGTTTTGCATATATTACCTCAGTTTATTATCACATAAACCCTACGAATTTGGCACTATTTCCACATCTATTGACAAATAAACACATTGATAAACAATGTTTGTCATTAATTGTTTATCAATGTGTTTATTAATTACTTTGCTTTCTGTTATACAGCTAGCAGTGACTTAGATAGGTTTCAAACCTAAGGAGTTTTGCCAGATTTGAATGCAAAGACCAAACCTTTTTTTTTTTTTTCTCTTGGCATTGTTCTTGACTTTCATGAAAATCCTTCTATTGTTTCAAAATTAACTTTTTGTTTGACATAGGGTTAAAGAAATATCTATCTTTTCCATATTTTATTAAGCACTTAAAAATCAAGATAGTTAAATTTTATCATTGATATACTCCTATAATATTTTGAAATAAAAAAAAAACTCAATGAAGCAAGGCAAAACCAAACTTTTAAGAAACACATCACCATACTTCTATTGACCTTATTAGTTGGAAAGCATCAACCTGGTTAACTGAGGGGAAGTTAATTACCTAAATTGGAAATCTTTAACAAAGTTATTTTTTAAAGTAAAAACTCATGTTAAAAAAGTCATATATATCTCTCAACTTTAAAAAAAATCAGAATGATGAAAACAAATCTGCTCACAATGCAAACATGGGATCACTGAATTAGGTTATTTTAAATGTTATTTCTCATAACAGTTTTTCTTAGAGTCTGACCCATCATCACTATGTGCTTACTTTTGTTCATATACTCAATGATTGTCTCATAAAACTTTCAGTCAAATGAAAACAAAGGGCAACAGACTAATTGCTGGTAAGCTTGACATTCAAGGATGAAGGGGCATTTTTAGAGGGTAATTGGTAGTATTTTTCAATAATTAATATGTAAAAAAATTTGACTCAGTAATTTTACCTATTATCTGATAGAAACATGTCACCAAGGTCTAACTACAAGAATATTCAACATAGGAATATGCTATTTAAAGTTCAATCAATTTGAGAATGATTAAATAAATCAAAAGGAGAATAACCTTCAGATGGTAGACTAAGAGCCTCCAAAATATACTCCTCTATAAAAGCAATGAGAACACTGGCAAAAATAATCAAAATCACCTTTCTTAGACTCTGGGAATTAAAAGACCGTAACGATCTAAGGATTATTTATTTGCAAGAAATGGTCGAATCTTGGTAAGAACTGAAAGTTTTGTGGCATTTTAACTTGCCCTATTTTCATCTTCTTCTTCTAGCTCTGAGGTGGCCTTGAAACTAACAGCCTTGCAACTACGGCAGCTGTGAAAACCATCAGTCCAGCCCCCTCTTCAGGGAGCGGAACTGGTTTAGAACTCTACCTCATCCTCAAAATTTATGACCATTTTACTTACCTGCAAGCAGACTTCTCTTTGTGTCTTGATTTGACCTGACTCAGAGTAATCTGTACAAACGACCTTATCACCAGGGCATTTGTCAAAAAACCAAAACCAAAAACAAAACAACGGTGCTGCTTGTTCTTTAGCATCATAGCTGCCTGAGATGGCTTTACACGTTACAGCTAATAAGAGGCTCACCAAAAAACCTAAAGAAAATAGTCCAGGGATTGAGTAGGCCCCAGCAGGCTGCAAAAGGCTCTGACATATTCCAGAGAATGTAGAAGGCCGTGTGCATGTACAGGACTGTGCACCTTCCCAGGAAAAACCTCAGAAGGTCCTCATCCCTCCCCTCCGAGTGTGAGCTCTGCGTGAGCGGGGTGTGAAGGCGCAGGCAGAGTTGCCAGCTGCCGCCAGAGCATCGAAGTCCTGGCCTGACACGCATGCGCAAATCCCCTGGGAAAACACCGGCAGGCTAATCACTTCACATCATTTAAGGGAATCTCTGTCTTATTTACTACCCCCTTCTGTTTTATTTGAATTAATTTTTATTAAATAATAATTAGCATATATGATACTGCCTGAAATCAAATCCCAACTTAATCACTTACTGTCAGTGATAAAGTGGTATGACCTCTTTATCTCAGTTCCACCACTTATCCAAGGAAGGTAATAGCATTACCAACAACTCAGAAAGTTATGGTTAGGGTACAATGGACAGTGTTTGGCCCATAGTAAGTGCTCAAATGTTAGAAATTATTTCTATAAAATATGAGTAATGTAGAATAGATTTTTAAAAGATTTAATACTTTCTGGTTACACAAAAACTAAAGAGTAAAAGTGATTTTTAAAATAAGATAAAGATTCAAAAGTAGGATCAACTTCTCAAGTTGGGTATAGTTGCCATTTAAAAAAAATTCAAATATATGCTTATAGGTGTTAATGATTAGCCTATTATTTATTAGTTACAAGCAAGCCTGGAAAAATCTTTTCAGGTCTCTCTTCTGATTGAGACTCACCAGTTCAGACTAAAAATGCCATTGAAAAGTATAAAAGTTTTGAATGAAAAAGATAAAAATCATTGAACTCTCAGTGGAGTCTTTCAAATTGCCTGTGTTTCCCATCTTTTGTCTTATCTCTTGAATCTCCTCTGGGAAACTGATGTTGACTTAAACAAACACCACAGGGAAGAAAAAGATTAGTACAAACTAAGGGTGCTTTCTCTCCAACATTATAATAATACACAATTTTTTTCTTGTTTGTTTATTTGAGAATAAAATTATTTGTAATGTATTACTAACGACAGACTCTTACAATCAATGATTTAAGGCACAAGGGTATTTACATTATAAACTAAATCTTTGGAAGCATCTTTTATAGAAAAATCCCTGACAATATTTTAATGCAACTGAAAATTGTGTCTGTATATTAATCAAGCTTCAGTAATTTATTTTTTAAAATTGCTTTGCAGCTAAGAACTAAAATGGAAAATATACTGATTTAGTCATTTAACAAGATGAGGGAATGATGAATGAATTTGTTACTAAACTGATATTTGCTGTGTTATGTCCATCATGTCTCAATAGATAGCTAATTTTTAATGTATTTACCCACTTTATATTACAAATCTATCTACTAGAGATTTTATATTAATTTACTCATCCAATATCAAAGTTGGCATTCTTAAAAATCATTTTTCTTCCAACTTATAAAGTGTTGGATGAAAACTACTCGTCTTTCCACTACCTTCTTCTCTTTCTTCCTCAAAGTAAGAGAAATGAATTGTGAGATTTGTGTAACTGTTGACTACCAATTGGACTGAGATGGAAAAAAGACCTAAATGAAATTATTACAAATATAAATGGAAAAACAGTCATTAAACATATAAATTATTCATTTAAGTATGATATTGGAATGAATTTGGGTAGGACAACACTTTTTAGACTTTAATGTAAATACAAGTCGCCTGGAGATCTTGCTAAAATGCAGGTTCTAATTCAGTAGATCTAAAATTTTTCATCTCTAACAGATACTCATGTATCATGTATTGCTGAGTTGTCAATCCAAGAATGACACTTTGATTAGCAAGAGACTAGGATATTTATTCACAGGATATTATTGAGCACAAGTAAAGAATTAGTCTCAGGGTACAATTTAATTTCAGAGAGCTAAAGGAAAACTGGAGTATTATCAGGTGATGAAAACAGAAAGCGTGATAACTAAGAGGAGATTTAAGATCTTAGACATTAAACTCATTCTTAACTGAAAAGAAAAAAAGGATATATTCCAAAAGATAAAACTTGGATCCATAATCTATTAAATTGTTCCCACAAAAGGGAATCAGATCCAAGAAACCTTTGAGATCCAACATCTTAAAGCTTTAAATAGTAAGTCAAAGATATGAGGTATTGGAAAATCCCTAAAGGCAGGTAATGTGCAGCTACAAGAGGTGGCAGCATACAGTTCTGACAGAGTTAAGGAGGAAGGCCAAGATCAGTGAGGAATGCATGACCCTTCCTACAGTGCGTTTTATCACAGTAGTTATTTTAGGTAGGGAACATGACCGGGACATTTACAGTGAAACTTAGGGCACATGATACAAATTAAGAGGAAGTCAAGCATGACAACACTAAGCAGAATAGGAGTCTGGTTTAAATGTTGGCTGATGTAAGTCTAAATATGTGGGTGCAATTATGGAGGGAGTTGGTAGCAGAAAGGATTTTTTTTCAACAATGGGTAAATTCTTCCATGAAAACATAGAGGACTCTACCTCTACTGGACTGAATTCGAAGCATGTTAATTAATCAGGTATATTGGATTTAAAGCAGAGAAAAAGACTAGCTCTATGGCTGACATTTGGACAATGAACAAATGTTTAGATCTACGGACTTAGTAGCAGACTGAATGGCGGCCCCAAAGATACCAGGTCCTAATCTCTGGAATCTGTGGCTGTTACCAACATGATTAAGTTAGGGATTGCCAGGTGGGAAAATTGTCCCGGATTATTTGTGTGGGCCTGAATGCCATCACATGCATCATATAAGAGGGAGGCAGTTCCCGCACAGGCACAGAGAAGGCTATGCTAGGACAGAGGCAGAGACTGGAGTGACGTGTCTGCAAACCAAGGTTCTGGCAGCCGCCAGAAGCTGGACGGTGCGAACAACGGATTCTGCCCTGGAGGCCACAGAGGGATTGTGACCCACTCGACACCTTGATTTTGGCCCGGTGAAACTGAATTCGTACTTCTGACCTCAGGAAGAGAAAAAATTTCTGCTGTTTTATGCCACTTGTGTGGTAATTTGTTACAGCAGCCATGGGAAATGAATAGGGGGTCCTGAGAGGAGAACATGAGAGCAGTGTTTAAGGTAGAAAACAAGAGAGAATGAGCTTGATTGGGGAATATGGATTATGAGGAAATGAAGATCATCGTAAACAGATGCGATGAAAGGGCCAATTAGAAAATAGAACTAATTTTGTTCATGTTATTTTGTTAAAATAATATTGTTTATATTTTTTTCCATAGAAGAGTTACCTGCTCTAGCCTCAGGAAACTATAGAAACTGTAGAAGTAGTTAAAAGTTTAATTTGGGAACAGAACATCAAATGCACTAGAGAAAGCAGCAGATGAGACCTGCTGACCCAGTGCAAGAATGGTGACTTCGGAATTAGGGTGCACAGATCTCTTGACGGCTGTGTTTCACCAGGGTTAAATCCATGAGGCTCTACCCCAGGGAGTAGGTCTGTTAGTGGGTGGGTTATTTTTGTGAACAACTGGGGCTCAATTGAATGAGGTAGAGAGTTTTGATTTAACAGAAGTTAGTCTGTTTCATTAACATTCCACCTTGGGGATATCATCTTCCATGATCCAGCAGGAACTCTGCCTGGTTTCAAGGGAAGCCCTGTATACCACAGGTTCTTCGTGGAGTGTTTGAACATTTTCTCCTTCTCAGCTGACCAATTTCAGCTGCAGAGGAAGTTGTCATTTTTCATTTACTCACCATCTAACTACAGTGACACTCAGATTTTTGCAAATTTGTGTGCACGTGTCTGTGTGTGTGTGTGAGTGAGAGATCTGACTTGCCTACCTGTTGTAAAGGGCAACATGAATTGTGGTTTGTCTGTACATTTAGATATTATTATGAGTAAAGAATCACAGGCTCAGATACTTAAATTGTGCCCTCACCTCTTGGAGAATTCTGTACAATGATGTTTATCTGCACAAGCATATGTTGTTCTTCCCCAACTTTATTTATCTTTTATTCCTGTTGGCAAAATTGTTTCACAGGTTATGGTTTGGAAGTGTAGCTTTCTCCTATTTTCATAGGCAATGGAGGTTTTTTCCTCTGTTTTCATTTTCTCTCTTGCATTCAGTTTTTCTCAAGCAAAAGCATGAGGAATTTATTTTTCCATCTTCAATGACACTCCAAATGCTTTAACATGTCTAGTAGCTAATGTTTCTTGCAGTGAAGACTGAAATATGTGTATCTTATTTTCATGGTTGCAAGCATCATAGAAAGGGTAGTATTATCTGCATGGGCTTGAGAATTAAAAAGTTTTAAACATTGACTCCCCAGCTGCTAATGAAGAAGCTGTCTTCCGATTCATATGAGCGATAAGAGCATTAGTGCCACAGGTTGAAGAGAACCATATTCTCTGTCTTCTCATTCATTAACTATCCTTTTGAATTATAAACTGGAATGAATATTTTTGGGGATCATTTGGGAAGTTAGTACAAGCTGTAATTTTGAAGTACCAGTGTGATATACACTTAGTGCTGGCATTTGGTGAGAGAGTAAACATAAAGATTACGTTTCTATCTTTTAACTTATAGTTTTGTTCTGATTCATTATAAGACAATTCATATCTTCCAGTTCTAAAAACTTAGTGCCTTGCCTTGAAATCTACATTTCTATGATCATTAATAAATGAAATGTCTTTAAGAGGAATACACTTAAAGGGAAAATCTCAAAGACAAAAGCCTACACACAAGGTACCGTTTCTTTCTTTCCTAGGACAGGTACAGTTAAACAATATGCTGTTGTCTGTTACATCCTGTGTACGTTCTTATTGTTGGCATGTTAAGTTGCTGTTTCAATTGTTATTTCAACTGTTATCTGGTGTCTCTACTGTAGAATTTACTGACTAGATGAAATCCCATAGGGAAAAAATGAAGTTCAATATTCTATGTTTTTTCCCAGAAGGGAAGAAAAAATAATAATTTTTTATTTTATTTAAAAAACTCCTCCTCTTAAACATATGAGAAATAGAAGGCTCATGAAATTAGGGACTTTTCTTTCATATCCTCAGTACCTAGAAGATCACCAGGATTATTTCAGCATTTCAGGCACTCATTAAATATTTTCAATGAAAGAATGAATGAAAAGTATAACAATATGTAATAGCTATATAGTATCCTAATGTTTAAAATGCATATTGAATAAATGGCATTAATTTGCACATTTTAATAACAGAATAAACTTTCTTTCAGCTGCTGCTATTCCTGGGCTACAAATAAGAAAATGCAGTTTAAGCAGCAGCACTGACTCATTATAAGCCTGGATGTTTCAGCGCCTGGTTCAGAGCTTGGCCATAGGAACATGTTTTTTAAAGGATGCTCACTATGATGAAAGCTAGGAGATCACATGAAAACAATGACAAATACAATATTTGTCTATTGTGTATGACAAATGGACAGGAAGTGAAATGCACCACATTATAAAGGGTAGCATCAATAATTACCATTTTAAAACCACAAATAATAGCTGTTGCTTTTGACCCTAAGAAATGGCATTGTTTCTTCTTAAAGGACATGGGCTTTTGAGCAGACACGAGAGCATGCTTCAAAAAGAGACAGAAAAACAAAGTGATTATCTCACTGTTCTCAGTTAAGAAGAGACTAGTGATAAAGGAGAAGAGTTTTTAAAATGGAGGAAAAGCAAAAGGAAGAGAACTAACAACACGACTGTGGAACAGACACTGGGCATCAATGCTAAAATATTTTTTAAATGCGGCAACACAGCCCTAGTACTGTGCCTCTTGCTTACTGCAGCACGGCGAAGGCTGGTGTGCCTGGGGGTCTGCGGAGGCCTGGGGAAGCTACGCTGTCTGACCTGTGGATCAAGGGAAGAAACAGTCACACATTTTGAAATATGAGCGAATAATAAATGAAAAGCAACAAGACATTAGTATAAGAAAAAATTTTAACAATATAATTCTCCTGGAATTCACAGATATGATGGGAAGAGCATTTTACTTCCCACAAAATGTGGAAAAAGTATTTGAAATAATTTTATGTAAATCTCAAAGGATAGGTGATCCACCGACATCTGATCAAAGGCACAGGTAGTTATACAAGACAGCTTCCAGAAAGCTCAGTGGATCTTAAGTCTGTAATGTAAAGCAGCTGCTTTGAAGTATTTGCTTAAGAATGGTTTTGGAGGAACATTCTGAAAATACATGAGATAAGTTTGGAAATGAGATGCTCACTTCTTTTAGAAGTATTGGAAGATTAGGCTTTTATGGTCCAATGTTACACTTGAAGAAGAGCCAGTCAAATGGTTTACTTTATCCCTCGGGAAAAACCATTAGGCACTGATTGCTCAATGAGAAGCAACGTTTACTAAAGACCAAGAACATGGGCTGTAGAGTCAGACTGTGGGAGTTGAAATCCTGGCTCTACCGTCTCTAGCAATGAATTCTTAAAATTGTGTTTATCTTGGAATGCCGTTATTTTTGAAGGATGATTTTCTGGATATTTCAAATCTTCGATAATCAAATGTTTTCTCTCCAGTACTTTGAATATATCATTACAGTGTCTATGATCTCCATGTTTCGGGTGAGGTGTCAGCCATTCTATTGCCTCCCTCCACATGATGTGTCATTTTTCTTTTACTGCTTTCAAAAGTTTCTGTTTGTCTTTATGTTTCAACAGTTTGATTATGATGTGTCTAAGTGTTGATGTCTCTATGTGTATCATCCTGAAGTTCACTGAGTTTCTCGTATAGATAGATGTTTTTCATCAAATTTGGAAAGTTTTTGGTCAAATTTTTCCTCAAATATTTTTCTGCTTCTTTTTATCACTCTTGTCTCCTTCTAGGATTCCTATTTTGCATATATTTGTAAATATATGTGATAGTTCATGACACGTCTCTGAGGCTCTATTCATTTTTATTTATTCTTTTCTCTTTTTGTCCTCAGATTGCATAATATCTCCTGATCTAACTTCAAGTTAACAGATTACTTTTTCTTCCATTTCAAATCATCTATTAAACTTCAAGGTTGATTTTTTCATTTCAGTTATTCTACTTTAAAAACTCAGAACTTCCACTTGATTTTTTAAAATAATTTTTTATTGATATTCTCTATTTGATGAATTATTATCTTTATGCTTTTCTTTAATTCTTTTAGCATGATACTCTTAAATTCTCTGAACATACTTTCAATAGTTACCTTTAAGTCGGTGTGTCCTAAATCTAACGTACAGGCTTCCTCAGAGATATTTTCTCTTGATTCCTTATTTTCCTATATATGAGTTACACTCTCTTATATATTCATGTTTTATAAGTTGTGTTGAAAACTGGATAATGTAGATACTATATAGAAGCAATTCTGAATTTTACCTTCCTCTCAGGGTGGTTGTTTTTCTTTTGTTTGTTTTCCTGATTTCTTGAGTAATTCTAGGCAACTCCTGATGGTCTACTCAGATTTTTTTTCTTGTCTTTGTTTTATTTATTTTTAACCCTAATTTTCTAAGCATAATCCATAGGTCAGTGTAGATTAATAGTCAGACAATGATTGATTAGAGATTGTGTTTAAACACAAGCAAGTAAGTCTTCCATGCTTTGTTAATGGAATGTCTGTGGATTGAAGAATTTATTCAAAGTTTTGGCAGTTTGCAAGACTTTCCTGTGTGTGCAATGACCTAGTCTGCATATGGGATGAATAGATAGTTAAGAACTTCTTCAGAGTCTTCTGAGTATGCTCATAGTCATGGGAATTGAACGATATCCCTGAACGCCAGGGTTATGTGGGAGTTCATCAAAGCCCAGATAGCTTTCTCCTGTTCTAGAATTCTCTGTTTAATTTCTTGTTGATCTTCCAGACTGCTGGTTGGCCAACCAATATCATAATTTCAGGATAGCTGTGATCTTGGCCTTCCTGATTTTTTTTGTCCCTTACATTGATATTGTTTTTGACACTTCTAGACATAGGATTTTCCATGTTTTTTTTCTAAATCAATCGATTCTCCTCTGACAGGAAAGATGCCAGTTCTCATTGCTTTCTTGGCCTTAGTAGAATTATCGCACTCTGAGGCTGTAAGTGGAAATGGGAGTATTCTTGGGCTAAAACCTCACAGATGTAGTTTTTCTTAAATAAACACTTCCCAATTTATTGAAGCCATTTGGTCAATTTTTAGAGTCGTTACTTTTTTGTTTTTTAAGTATAAATTATAATTTTGTAATTCATAATTTTTATAATTAGATTTTTAAAAATTTATAATATAATTTTTGTCTAGCATTGTCTTTCCTTTTTGAGGTGAGTCTTTCTGAGCTCCTCACTCAGCTATTCTGGAAATCCCACCTCCTCAAGAAAGTACTTGGAACCTAATGAAAATGAAATTGTACAATAGCATGTAAACAGTACCTAGAGGATAATTTATAACAATGAATACCTATATTAGATCAAAGAAAATTCACAAACCAATAACCTGAGCTCCTTTCTCCTTAAGAAAATAGAAACAAAGAGCAAATTAAAAGCAAAGTAAGCACAAAAAAAGAAATAAAGATTAGGATGAAAAGTAATGACATAGAAGGCAAAAACATTAGAGAAAAATGCTTGATTTTTAACATAGATTAATAAAACTGATAAACTTTTAACCAATATGACCAGGGAAAAAATAATATATGAATTAAAATCATCTGTGGAAAGCAATATGGAGATACCTTAAAGAGATACAAGTAGATCTATCATTTGATCCAGCAATCCCATTACTGGGCATCTACCCAAAACAACAAAAGACATTCTATAAAAAAGACATCTGCACTTAAATGTTTATAGTGGCACAATTCACAATTGCAAAGATGTGGAAACAACCCAAGTGCCCATCAATACGTGAGTGGATTAATAAAATGTGGTATATGTATACCATGGCATACTATTGAGCTACAAGAAACAATGGTCATCTAGCACCTCCTGTATTTTCCTGGATAGAGCTGGAACCCCTTCTACTAAGTGGAGTATCCCAAGAATGGAAAAATAAACACTGCATGTACTCACCAGCAAATTGGTTCCGCTGATCAACACCTAAATGCACATATAGAAATAACATTTATCGGGCGTTGAGCAGATGGCAGGAGGGAGGAGAGGACGGGTATGTACATACATAATGAGTGTGATGCGCACTGTCTGGAGGATGGACACGCTTGAAGCTCTGACTGGGGGTGGGGGGTAAGAACAACGTAAACATTTGTACCCACATTATATGTAGAAATAAAAAAAAAGAAATGAGAGAAGTGACATAATTACAGATTTTATTTCTCCATTTATGAAACAGTTTTTCAGGATAAAAATTCTTGTCTGGCAGCTATTCTGTTTAAGAGGACTAAAAATGGACCCCAATTCCTTCTGGCTTGTAAACTTTTTTGCTGAGAAATCTGTGTTAGTATGATGAGTTTTCCTTTGAGAGTTACCTGATGCCTTCATCTTGCAGCTTGTAGGATTTTCTCCTTCATTTTGCCTCTGGCCAAACTGATGATTATGTGCCTTGGTGATGTTCTGTTTGCCATGGATCTTCCAGGTCATCTTGTACCTGAATGTCTAAATCTCTAGCAATACCAGGAAGTTTTCCTTCATCATTCCTTCAAAGAGGTTTTCCATGCTTTTTGCTTTTTCTTCCTCTCCCTCAGGGATACCTATAATTCTTGTGTTTTTTTGTTTTCCATAATCCTATATTTCTTGAAGAGGTTGTTCATACTTCTTGATTCTCTTTTCTTCAGGTTTGACTGGTTTAATTCAAAAGCCTTATCTTTAAGCTCTGAAATTCTTTCTTCTGCTTGGTCTAGTTGTTAAAACTTTCCACTGTATTTTGAAATTCCATAAATGACTTTCATTTCCAGAAATTCTATTATATCTTTTCTTATGTTATCTATCTCTTTAGAGATTTTTTTTTATTCATGTTCCGTTGACTTATTTTTTTTTTTTTATTTTTGGGTTTCTGTGTGTTGGTTTTCAATTTCCTCATTGATCCTCTTGATCTTACTTGTGGTATATATTTTTTATTCCCTATCTGTCATTTCAACAATTTCCTTTTGTTTGCTGTTCATTGTTGGAGAACTAGTGTCAAAATAGCCTTTTTTTTTTTTTTTTCATGTTGCCAGAGTTCTTAAGCCAGATGGTTCCTTGTCATCTGGAATCTCCTGCCTCGGTGCAAAAAAATAGCTTTGTGGTATACTTGTTCTCCTCTGCTGGGAACTCACTTGCTCTGTGAAGAGAGAGAGAGAAGTACATTGCTCTTTGGCTCAACTGGTGTTGTGGCCATTTGGGCCAGCTGGATCTCAGACCCTTGGAAGGGTGCTCAGGTGCCAGCAGTGGAGTACTAGGTTATATAATCCCCAATTCCTAGGCCCCTGGTTGGCGTATTTGGATCCTGCTCTGGAAGATTCATCAGGAAGGAGAGAGGAGAATGCACTGTGAGCCCATAATACTGCTGCTCCTCTGTGGCCCCCTGTTCTTCTGTGCCTGTCATAGTCCAAGCAGGACATAGAGGATGTTCATGTGGAAGGGTTGGCTGGTCCCCAGGCCACTGCTAACAACTCAGGCAGGGCCAGGGTTTGTCCCTCTTCCTGTTGACAACAGTGGCAGGTATCCCTGGGAATTCGTTCCTGTCCGGGTCCATGAGGGACATATTTTGACGATGAATGTGTTCATTACCTTGATTCTTACTAAGGCTTCCTGAGTGCATACATTGTCAAACTTTTCAACTTGTATACTGTAAATATGTACAGTTTATTATATGCCAATTAAACTTCAATAAAGCTGTTTACCAAAGGCAATGTATATGACAAATAGCATGTGCTAGGACATACAAATTACCTCTACATATTAATAATAAAGCAGTAAATAACCCAATGATAATGGACAAGAAACTTGAAAACTTATTTTTGCATGCTTAATAAGTGCATTCAAAGTAGTTCATCATTATTAATTTTCAGGGAATGAAAATTTAAAAGCACAGTGAGATATTACTTCAAACTCATTAGAAAGGCTAAAATTTAAAAGATGGACAAAATAAAATGTGTAGCAACTGAAATACTCATACATTCCTGGTGGAAGCCTAAATATGGAACAACCCCTTCAGAAGGCTGTTTAGCAATTCCTTATCAATTTAATCCTACATCTACCCTGTGACCCACAATATTTCACTCTTGAATGTTTACCCAAGAGCAATGAAAATACATGTCCTCACAAAGAGTTATACAGTAATATTTCTAGCACTTGTATTCATATCAGCACCAAACTGGAAACAATCCAAATGTCTTTCAACAGGAAATTTGATAAACAGTTCATGGTACTTTCCTACAATGAAATAGCAGTGAGTAATGCAAGGGAGCAAGCTACTGACTCATGCATGCAACAATAGGGATAAACCTCCAAAACAGTGTGTGAAGAGAAAGAAGCAAGATACAAAATAATTCACCCTGTTAAAAATGTATGATTCCATTTGTAAGAAGTTGAAAACCAAGCAAAACTAATCGATGGGGATAGAAATCAAAACAATTGTTTCTACAGGAGTGGACATTGTCTGAACAGGCACAAATGAACTTTCTGGAGTGATAGAAATGTGTATCTTTATTGGGGTGATGGATACATGAGTGTATTTGGCTATTAAGATTATCAAATTAAACACAAAGTCTGCATATTTCACAGTATATAATGTATGTATTTTATCTCAACTTTCAAAATAATCTGTGAATTAAAAAAGCATTTACCCACTTTTTGATAGGGTTGTTTGATTTTTTCTTGTTGATGTTCTCGAGTTCTAAGTAGCTTCTGGTTATCAGCCCTTTATCGGATTTGTAGCATGCAAAAATTTTCTCCCATTCTGTAAAAATCTATTCCTGAAGGGAGCTTAGACTTACCTTTGTGGTTCCAGAAGTAATACTTGGGAAGATGGATGGAAACTCAAGGAAAATTTTAACCATGTTGAAGGTACTAAATAATAGAATGAATTTTCTTGTTATTATAATGAACATATTCTAACTTATGCTAAAGGGAGATTCATCAGAAATATTTAAGAATCAATTAAGATATCATACATTTGGTTACTTGAAGGTCTTTCGCATATCGGATGTTCTGTGATCCTGTAACTTGTGTCAATAGAAAGCATACTTTACTCTGTTAAGGTATGATCATACTTAAATTAGTTGGAGAAGAAGATTATATCATGCATGTGAAAATACCTAGAAGTATGCATGAATATTATAAATATGATTTTAAAAAATGTGGGAAACAGTATAATATTTAAAACAAAAAATCCAGTGTGTCTTTGGATTCATTATGTAACCACAAACCAACATATTACTTTTTATATATATGTAGAAATAGGTCAGAATGTGAAAATATCACTTTGAACTAGAAGTGTCAGAGGCAATCTAATGCAGATTGCAGGCAAAGTGGTGAGATTAAGCTCCAGATACTCATGTTCAACAAATTAGTGATTACCTCTATCTGGATATCCTATAAACACTTTAAAATTATCCAGAACATAACAAAAGCTTTCCCAAACCTTCCCTTTATGTTAAGTTCTCTGATATTAAGGATGGGGTAATTATCTAATCATTTGACAGAATATTTTTTATAATGCTAAGTTACTTCTCATTTCTTCATTCTTGTTAGTTGGGATTTCCAAGGAGGTGTTCAATAAATATAACAAATTCCCCACCTATTTTCTGAGCAAATAGAAAATTTAAAGGATGTCAGATAGTAAAAAAAAAAAAAACAAAAAAAAACAAAACCATATAAGTTTTATTACTGATAATTTGCTGATGTTGTTTGATTTAAACCCAAATATACCCGTTCACTAAATTCCAAAATTAGGCATACTTATCCACCTAGTCTCAACACCAACTTGACTAAGTTAGTTTTCTTCAAATTCAGAGGTTTGTTAGGTTAGTCTTAGTGCTGCCCTATCCAATATGGCTGCCACTAGCTACACGCAGTTAAAGAGCGGTTGAATGTGCCTAACCTAAGTTTAAATGTGCAACAAGTCTAAAACACTCATCAAATTTCAAGCACGTAGAACTAAAGAGAATGTAAGACACCTCACTAGTGTACTTTTATACTTATTACATGTTGAAGTAATAGTATTTCAAATAGGTGATATTAAACTATATTATTCTGTTTACTTGTTCATTCCTTATATGCTTCCTTGCTTAATGTTTTTCATTGTAATTTCATATGCTGTTTATGATTAAGTATACATTTCATACCGAAACATAAAAGGGTCTTCATGATATAACCACCCCTTTAGCTTTATCTCCATACTTTCTATTCCAGCAATAAGAATCTCATACAGTTAGAAAAGGGGCAAGTTTTCTCTTGAATCTAGGTCTTTGTGCATTTACTCATTTTTCCTGGAATAGATTAGTAAACTCTAGGTCTGACTATACCCTTGATTTTCAGCTTTTTCTTTCAAATATTGTGTCATTATAATACCTTCTAGAGTCTCAGGTTAGGGTATTGTCCCTCTTATGTCCTCCTGTAGCATCCTGCAATTAACATTATTATCCAGCTTACTCGCACAGTATTCAATTGCCCTATCCACTTCACTTTAAGTTCATGAAGGTCATCTTACGCATCTTATTCATTCTGACCTCCTTATGTAATAGATGTTTAAAATATATGTGGGATGCAGAAAGAAATACACGAATCAATGAGTGAACCTCTTTAATTTGTTGTGAGAACAAAATTCCTTTATGTAAATGAAAAAGTATTTTGTAAACTCTAGTTTGCAATTTCATTATAGTCATAAATACTTTTTTTCTTGTCTTTTGCACCTAGCAATTTCCCTATGCATAGTTTATATATAATAATGGTGTTTGAATAAATGAGTGATCAAAATAGTCCTATAGTTTAAAAAAGTAACATAAAGTAAGTTATCAGAGCATAAAAATATGTTATTGCAATGTTGTTCTTTTTGAGCTGAATTAGCTTGTTAAGTTGTTTTGTAACATGCTTTTCTTTATCTGGCTTAAAATAGGCAGTCTGCAAATTTTCAAATGGCTATTCCTTTCCATTTGTCTTTTGTTTCTCATGAAAGAAGCCAGCACACATCATTTCTACACTCCCAAAAGCCAAACTCTTAAGCTGTTTCCAGTATATATTCATTCCAATGGAAATAACGGCTTCCATTTACCACAATGTCAGAGGCCAGTGACGCCAAATCGGTTGCAGCTGCATTGTTTTATAACAGAAGATAATGTTATCCCCACTGTAGTTACAAATGTGATTTCCTCAGAGTTCAAATACTCTTGGAGCTAAACTGTGATTTGATGTCTAATGGTCAACTCATGTTCTGGGGATTAAGTTAATTAAAACAGTTGCCCTACTCTATTAAAGCTCCCTGTAGACTAATTATTAAAGTGCCAAGCACCATTACAAACCTACAGCAATTGAAAATCACAAAGGGAGTTGCTTATATTATGGGAACTCCAGAACTCAGTAGATTACTGCCTGTAGTAAAAGAACATGCACACTGAGAAGTAGATTACCTTCTCCACAGCCACTGAGCTATTATAAAATGTACAAAGGAAAAGCCAAATGTACAAGCATTTGGATTCATAGCCCTTAGAATTTCCAAAGCTAGTCAAATATCAGAAAAGCAGCTTGGTAAAGTGAAAAGAAGTCTGTTCAAGGAATCAGGAAGCACAACTTTAAATCCCAGAGCTCCCTCTAACTGTCTGTGGAAGCTCAGATAATTTCCTTCACCTTAGGTAGTGAATGTCTCATCTATAAAATGAAGAGTATATATGTGACCAGTGATTCTATTCTGACACACTTTTAAGTTTTTTCTACACAAAATCTTGGGATAAAAAGGTACAAGAGGATGGTAAGGAGAAGCAAATGTTATATCTAAATCACTAAACTTCCTCTTTGGAAATCTCAAATGTATCTTGCTACACAGAATATAATTTTAAAGCTTTCGTATACTTTACTGGTGCAGAAAGGACATGTTTGATTTTTCTTTTCTTTGTGAATCCCACAGAGGTCAAAAGCAAAAACATTTAAAAATGTTTCCCTAATATGCTTTTTCTTAACATGTGCATTTTCTTACCACAATAAGTTAATAATAGCCATGCTAATATATAAAGAATGTTGGTACCTGTATTAAAATAATGGAAAGTGCATCGGTTATAAAGTTAGGCTGACCTAGATTTTAATTTCAAATTTAATAACTCTGCAGATTTAAGAGAAATTGTTTTTCTCTTGGAAACTCAGTCTACATCTACAAAAAAAAAAAAAAAAAATTACCACCGCTTCCCAGCTCTATTGCCAGAACTAAGTAGGACACACCTACTCACCCACATCATACAGCGGGCACTTAAACTTATTTCTCTTATAGAGCAGAGATAAAATATCCGTTTTTAGAGTATGCTTAACATCATCGGATTTGATTTGATTTTTGAAGGCTGGGCTGTGGTTCAAGACATTTAATAGATGGGTACATAGCATTTTATGTCGTATTCTGATAAAAATGTCAGAATTATCACAGATATAGGAACACAAATTTTGGAGTCTGTTGGGATGAGAAAAATAAAGGCAAAGAATTGTATAGGTCTGACGATAATTATTCTTTCAAAGTTGTCTATGAGCTATCACAACCATCAGGTATTTGGCTACTCATAGTACGTGCAGTTGATTTTCAAGCCGGCAAGACATTAAGATAGGGCTTAGATCTTTTCATTTTAGACATGTCAGCTTTCTATATTAACTTTCCATTTATGTAAGTTTAGTATCAACTGGTAATATTATTGTTACTTGTCAGCCAGCAAATCAGTTTGGGAATCATGTTGTGTAGTCAATAAATCATCTTGTAAAATCCTTTTTTCTCACTAGAGTTAACAGCAATACCTATTAGGAAGCAGCAGTTCTCATTATTACTCCAAGAAGCGCTAGGGCATTAAAGTATATAAGCTCTGGCAGAGCTCATTCATCAAGGCAGGAAATCTGTCTGCAGCATTAAACAGAGGGTGAGAGGCACTGGGAACAAATATTTGGGTGAAATAAGTAGGAATTAGAAAAAGAAAGAGGAAGAGAGTGATATAGAGAGGAAAATGCAGTTTACATAAAGTTATATGCATTAATTAATTCATATACAATTATTGAGATATCTTGCTCTTTACAAATATATAAAAGTGAATTGTTTAATTTACATAGAGTTATATTTTAAAAAAATAGAAGTCTACACTTGAGTAAAAAATAATTTTAAACAGATGCTTCATTTACCCTGATGATAAATCTGGATATTCAGAAATTATGTCCACTAATATTATCGATATTTTGAAAGTGTCGAATCCTAGCCACTAGACCACCAGGGAGTCTATGATTGATATCTTGATGATGGACATACTATAAAATTTAATAACAAAACTAGTTAACCAGTATCTAAAAATATGCAGCTAGAATAACTTCCAGATCCATTTAGACTGGGTCTTTCAGGTAAGTCAAACTGCAGGGTGCATTTATTTATTTATTTATTTATTTTATTATTTTTTTATTTCAGCATAATATGGGGGTACAGCTGTTTAGGTTACGTGTGTTGCCCTTGCTCCCCCTCCTGCCCTCAGTCTTGGCCTTTATCAAAAAGACCCAAAACAACAAATGTTGGCATGGATGCGGAGAGGTAGGAACACTCATGCACTGCTGGTGGAACTGCAAATTAGTGCAACCTCTGTGGAAAGCAATATGAAGATACCTCAATGAGATACAAGTAGAATTACCATTTGACCCAGCAATCCCGTTACTGGGCATCTACTCAAAAGAGCAAAAGTCGCTCTATGAAAAAGACACCTGCACTCGAACGTTCATAGCAGCACAATTCACAATTGCAAAGATGTGGA
>CAUYSK010085191.1:0-17317 GCA_963575035.1 Avahi laniger | reverse complement strand
TATTTGTCCCTGTGTTTTTTTTGTGGTTGTCTGTTGGCAAAAAACATTTTAACTCAAAACCGGCAAACATTTTCCAAATGTCACAAAAAAAAAAAAAAAAAAAAAAAAAAAAAAAAAAGAGGCCCAGAGAGGAGAAGCCAGGTGCACAAGGTCACAAAACAAGTTAAAGCAGCAGGCAAACGCCCTGGGAAAGGGGACACCTTGGGACTCAAGGGTTATCTGGCTGATACACTGATGTCATGTCCCAAGCCTATCTCTTCAGCACCCCCTTTTTTTTTTTTTTTAAACAGAGTCTCGCTCTGTTGCCTGGGCTAGAGTACAGGGGTATCATCATAGCTCACTATAACCTCAAACTTCTGGGCTCAAGCAATCCTCCTGCCTCAGCCTCCTGAGTAGCTGGGACTATAGGCATGAACTGCCACACTCCACTAATTTTTTCATTTTTTCTTGCTGTGTTGCTCAGGCTGGTCTTGAACTCCTGGCCTCAAGCAGTCCTTCCGCCTTGGCCTCCCAGAGTGCTAGGATTACAGTTGTGAGCCACTGTGGCCTCAAGCAGCCATCTTCCCAGACTCCAGACTCAAATGCTAAACTGCCCGCTGAAGCTCCCAGCTGGGCATCTCTCAGGCACCTCGAACTCCATATGTCCCACTCGCTTTCTTGCCACCAAGTCCTAATTCGATCTCTTAAACACCCCTTGCATCTGCCACTCTCTGCTGCTGCTACCATTCCTGCCTCCACCATCTCAATGCCCCTCCCTCAAGTCATGGCCTCCAATCTCACCCTCCACACAGCAGCAGGGTGATCTTTGTAAAACACAAGTGTCCACAGCTTAAAAACTTCTCAGTGCCTTCCTCTTGCCAGGCAAAGACCAAGTCCAAACTTTGGGTCTTGCCTTCAAGGCCAGAATGACTGTCACCTCATCCCTCCTCTTACTTCACCTAATTCTCATGTGAACTTCAAGTCCCAGTGGAATGTCATTTCCTCGGGGAAGCCTTCCCAGATGCTCTCTAACCCCTACTCCCATTCCTGCACCCACCTTGGTCTTGCCTTGCAGGCTCTTGATAGCAGCCTCAGCGCAGAGGTAGAAAGCCCCGATGCACTGCGCCTCCAAGCGCGACGAGTCGAGCAGCGGCACGAGGCGCTGCAGGTCGTCTGGCCCGCGGCCCTGGCTTGTGTCGCTGGCGTCCACCAGGCAGCGGGCGAAGCGGCCGGGGTCCAGCGAGGCCACAAGCGGCTCCACGAGCGCCAGCGTGCCCGAACGCTCCACCTCGCGCTCCACCTCCTTGTTGGTTGCCAACACCGCCACCGCGAGGCAGGCGTGCAGCCGCAGCAGCTCGTCCTCCTTGGAGAAGGCGAGCGGGAAGAGCCACTCGGCGGCGCGCTTCTCCACCATGCGCCGCTGCACCGCCTGGCCGCCGTGCAGCGCGCAGTTGGCCAGCGCCAGCGCACAGTGTCGCAGCAGCGCGGTGTCTGTGCGCCGGCACCAGTACAGCACCGCGTCCAGGCCGCCGGCAGCCACCAGCTGTTGGCACGTCTCCTCCGAGTGCTTGAACATGTGCTCCAAGATGCCTGCCACGCTCCGCGCCAGCTCCAGGGGTTCGCGCTCCTTCGCCAGGTTCAGGATCACGCCCAGCCCGATGCGCGCCACGCGGTCCCTGCCGGGAGAGAGTGGAAGGGGATAGAGGAGTCGCCGCGGGCTGGGGAGCTAAGCTTGCCCGCCGGGGTCCTGGTCGCCTACCCTCTCTGGGCCCCTCAGTGTCACATGGGAGAGCGCATCATCCTCCCTGCCTCCCACATTCACCTCTTGCCCTGGGAGAACCACACTTCTCAGATTATAGGGGTACTCCATCCTGGCCACACCCATCCGGTCCCCCACCCCTTGAAAAGCAGCATGGTAGTGGCTAAGAACGCCAGCTCAGGAGCAGACCCCCTGGGTCCTGGTTTATTCTCTGCTATGTTCTGCTTTCTAACTGCTATTTTCTAAGGACCTTGGCCACCTTCCTTTATCTCTCCACCTCTATATTCTCATCTCATAAATAGGAAAATAAGAACACCTACCTCATAAGATTATTATCAGGACTAATGAGATAATGCATAGAAAGTGCTTGGCAGACTGCCTGACACATGGTAAAAATGCAACAAATGTTAACTTATTCTCACTTGAAGTACTCCATTCCCAGCCTTGCCTTTGAACTTGTCCTCACTCCATGCCGCCCCCGCCCCCACCACTGGGGTGTTTTCATTCATTGAACAGATGTCTGTTGAGGACCTACTGTCCGTCAGACCCTGTGCCAGGGGCTGAGGTTAAACTAAGACTGAGCGAGCTCATCCTCGGCTACTGTGGGGGCAGACGGTAAGCGAGTCAACACTGAGTGAACAGGATTGCAGTGACGTGGCTGTGATGCTGGTGAGCCTGGGTGACACGATGGTGTGTGCCTGGTGGAGGGACATGTCTGAGGAGGTGACACATGACAGCTGGATGTTGAGACCCCCCCTGGGAATGGAGCATAACAGGCTGAGAGAAGAGCAAGGATGAAGGCCCAAGGGCCGATGAGCTGGCATGCACGAGGAATCGAAAAGAGGTCAGAGACATTGCAATGTCTAACACCAACAAGGAAAAATATCAAATCCACAGAAGATTCACATTTAGAATATATTCATAAATATTCAAAGATCAGTCCTGGGAGCCTTTTGAGCTATCTCATGGCATTTGCACTTTATTTTGATATCCAATGGAAGCCACTGAGAAGCTTTAGGAAGGAGAGTGACCTGTTCATGGGTGGGTTTTAGGAAACTCACGCTGGCTGCTGTCGGGAGGACAGGTCCGAGAGACAGAGCCTGGAGGCCAGCTGAGCAGGCAGGAGAGTTGTCACACTCCAGGCTGAGGTGCAGACTTCCTGCCTTACTGACCTCCACAAATGATGTCCTCCACAGGTAATGTTACCCCCAAAGACAGAGGCCCAGCCAGCCATGGAATCCTTGCCCTGTGGGTACCACAGTGACCAGAGTGCATGCAACTTTGTGTCCACTGCAGGGTCCAGCTGAGTCCAGAAAATGCAAAGCTGCACTGACCACTCGGATTCTCTGCAGCCCATCTTTAAAGGAACAGATAGGTCCCGATCATCCACTGGGGCAGCTGGAACTGCAGATGTTCCTTTTACCAGAGAGAAAACCAAAGCTCAGAGAGGTTACATGACATGCCCAGGGTCACACAGCTTCTGACAGGCACAACTGGGATTTAAACCCAGGCCTGTTTGTCTCCAGAGTTTAAGGTCTTTCATCTTCACTTAGTGCTTGTAGACATCTGACTACATAAACTTCTAGAATATCACAGCCAAGACGTGCTTAAGAAATCATCCAATCCAACACCTTTTCAGAGGGCTAATCTAAGGCCCAGTGCAGGGAAGGGCTGCTTAGAAGTATCAATTCACAGCTAAGACTTTATTCTGAGTCTCTTGCTTCCCCAGCCCTTGCCTTTCCCTATGCACCTGGCACTTTCGCAGAGTTGAACTCCGTGCTGTTGTGAGAACTATTAACTCAGCTCCCAATTCTTCTGTGGTCTGAGAGGCTATGGGTCTGGTGAAATGGGAATATACTTTGGAGTAACACCGGTCTGGGCTCAAATCCCAGCTCCAAAGGAGGGGAAAACTATATATATGATGAGCACGTATATATACAATATGTGAATATATGCAAATGCTTATATATACATAGACTCAGGAAGAATATACAAGAAACTCGTTACAGTGATTTGCCTCCAGGGAAGGGTTCTGTTTGGGAAGAACTTTTAACCATATACCTTTTCTTTTTTTTAAAATGTATGTGAAATAGCTTTCTGCTTTTAAAAAACCTGTCTCCTCCATTTATTCATTGCCTGTTCTTGGGAGGGCCACTTACCTTCTCTGAGGATACATTTATTATGGTTCCGCGAGGGGCACGGGCTGTGAATTTAGAGGGCTAGCAATCAGAGGGGCCCCTTGCTGGGTGTTGCGGGTGTTGTGGACCCAGGTTCGAAGAACCCTATCCTGTCGGACTCCTCCTGGTAGCTGAGGGTGAGGGAAACTGTGACGTAGGCTCCTGGGCAGTGGGTGCAGTAGCACCCTGGGAAGAAGAAAGCAAGAAGGGAAATGGCAAAAAGGGGTGAGCACACTGATGGAAGAACCTTCTTTAATCAGAGGCAGTGGGGCCTTGACTGGTGAAAGAGGAAAAGGTTTCATAAACAAAAATTCTCTGTGTCTCTCCCCTCTACTCCCTTCTAGCCCCTTTCTCTTCCAGTCTATAGGTGTGGAGAGACTCTGCCTTTCTTTGGAAGGATTTTGATCCACCAGGAACAGTGTGCTCTGTCCTTGGTCCTGAAGCGACACAGGCATCGGCATGATGTTTCTTGGGACCAGGGACACCAGTTAGTGACTCTTCTCTCAGTAACTCTGAACCAGGTGAGGATCCTCATTTTTTTTTTTTCCTGAGACAAGGACTCACTCTGTCACCCGGCTAGAGTGCAGTAGCACCATCATAGCTCACAGCAATCTCAAACTCCTGGGCTCAAGTGATCTTCCTGCCTTAGCTTCCAAAGTAGCTGGGGCCACAGCTTGTGCCACCACAACCAGCTAATTTTTTCTATTTTTTGTAGAGATGGGGTCTCGCTCTTGCTCAAGCTGGTCTCCAAGCAACTCCTGGCCTCAAGTGATCTTCCTGCCTCAGCCTCCCACAGTGCTAGGATTACAGGCATAAGCCACCAAGCCTGGCTGAGGACCATCATTTTTAACCTTGAGAAATATCAGTACTGTTTGCATCTTGCAGGCTTCCTCTTTCTAGGGTGCTGCACCCACTCTCCAGGGGCTCTAGTTGGAGGTGCCCCACACCACATATCGAGCCTACAGGGCACACCTGCCAACCTTAGGCTTGCCACACCCAGTGACCATGCACTCCATTTGCTAGCCCTCCAGACTCATGGGCCTTCCCCATCAGAGCAACTGACATCAGATGGGAGGGGAATGACTTGCTTGAATAAGCACAACCCTATGGGGGTCTTCCAACCTAAATTGTTTCATTCATTCGTGCATTTTTGACAGTTGTATCATTTCTACCAATCACAAGATGATTTTTCTTTTTGAAAATGGTATATCACACTTGTGAGAGCTGCATGAGCTGAAGGTGACTCTTTCAAAACTCTTCTAAGTTTGAGGAGCCTGAGACTTCAGCATGAGACTGGAGTGTGACAGCTTGGTCTGCTCTGACATCAGAGGGGAGGGAAAGTGAGTCCTCAGGGGTCTTCGTAATCCAGGGGAGATCCCAAGAGGCAGCAAAAGAATGGCAACCAGGCCTCGGTTTGACACCACTCACTGTATCTTGGTACCACAGGGGAGGGGGAGAGAACACATTCTGTTTGGCCCTGCTTAGCTCTGCACCTGGGTGTCCTCTTGCCCCACCCATTCAGCCCAGCAGAAAACTTTCTGTTCCTTGTCAGCAGCTGCAGAATGAGATCATGTCTGGTCTGCTAGGTGCACCGGAATGGAGAAGGATGAAGCAGGAGGTGGGCTGGGGCAGCAGGAAGAGAGTGAGCAGTCTCAGGCCGGCACTCATTTTAGCCTTGGGGGGAGGGAAAGAGAGGTCTCCCTCCCTCTTTGTTCCCTTCCTTTCCCAGTGGGGAGGAGGGCAGAGAGGGGAGGAGGGGGAGAGAAGGTGTCACACAAGGGCACCCAGGCCTGTGGAGAGGAGGGCTGTGGGTTTAGGCGGGTATTGGCAACAGGATGCCATCTCCATCCATAGAACTAGGGACAGGATGTTGTTCTGCTACTCCATTCCTCCCCTCCCTGTCTCCATTCCTCACCCTACTAGCCCTGAGAGTGAATCCTGGCTGAACCATTAGTTCACTGTGTGACGCTCGGCATGTCATTAAACTTTCCCGAGCCTCCGTTTCCTCATTTGTAAAACGGACACACTGATCCCTAACAGAAGCGTAGTGCAGGGAGGCAGCGAGGTGAGGCGCGCACGGTGCAGGGAACACGGGAGACCCAAGTACTCGACCGCCCTTGCCGCCTCCACCACCCAGCGCTTTTCCCTACCCGGCCCGGCGCGCTCACCGGTTCTCAGCCACCAGGATCTGCTCCAGCAGACGCGCGGCCTGCACGCGAGTCTCCAGCTCCGGCGCCTGCAGCAGCCGCAACAGCAGGTCGAGGCCACCGTCCAGGCGGATGGCGTCGCACAGACCTTGGGCCACCTCGCGGCCCACGGCCGGCAGCAGCCAGGCTTCCTCCACCAGCTGGAAAACCTCGGCCAGGCTGGCGCCCACGGCCCGCGCGCCGCCCGCCTGCTTCAGCGCCGACAGCGCCTGCTGCAATTCCGGCAGCGCGCGCTCCAGGGCGCCTTGCACCTCGCTGCCCGCCCCAGGCGACACTTCGCGGGGCCCGCGGCCGCCTGCAGCCCACCACGGGCCCGCGCCACCGCCCCCATCCGACCCTGGCACCGCCAGCCGCTCGGCGCCCGGCCGTGGCCCCGACATGGCGAAGAAGCGACACAGCTGGTGGGCAGAGAGGAGCAGCGTCAGGACCATGGGCGCGGGCCTGCGGGGCACATCCCCGGCCTGGAGGAGCGGGTCTGGGCGGAGAGACCTGGACCTTGGGAAAAGGGGACCCGTGAGGGGACCAGGGAGAAGAAGATGCAGGAGGAGGAATGCAGAGGATATCAGGCAAGGGCACCAGCCAGAAGTTTGGGGGAGCAGTGAGGCAGGATGTGGGCTCCGAGGTTGGGGAAGGGGTTGCGGGCCCAGATGCAGGAAGCGGGCAGGGAGGCGGGAGAGGGATCCAGACGCCCGAGGGTAGAGGAAGCAGCGGCCGAAACAAAGCCGAATTGCAGCTCTGGCTCTGCTCGCCACAGGATGCTTCGTGGCAGCCACGCCCCTGAGCTGCAGCGCTCCGCCAGCCGACGCCCCGCCTGTGAGCCCCTCCCCGGCCGCGCAACCCCACCCTCAAGCCTTTCCCAGCCACGCCCGCATCCTGGCCCCGCCTCCTCCCCTTGTCGATCCCCACTCCCAGCGCTGGATGTGGAGGGGAGGGGATGGAGTGCGGGAGGACGGCCTCCGTTGCGCCCCCCCGAACCCCCTCCCCGTGATACTGGTTCGCGGAAGCTACACCGCTGTGTGCCCCCTCCCCTACCAGTGGCTAAAGCTATGATAACGCCTCTGTACAACTCTTAAGGCCCTTTTATGTCTGTATCTCAGCTAAGCCTCCTAACATGCCTATGGGCCAGGCTTCTATAGCTGAGACTGAAGCCACAGTCACACTCCCTTCTGATTACAGAACAGAAAAAGTCAGCTGAAAACTCGGGATCCCTTCCTTCGTGTGCCGGGGGATTTCAGAATGTCTGTGGATGCCTGAAATTGGGCACACAATCAGGCGTTCAGGGCCCGCGGGCATTTTCTGGGTAGAGGGATGGTATTTCTCATGAGAGTCTAAAACTGTGCAGAACAAACCCACTCTACAGAAGGGAGACTGAGGGTGGGGACAGAGTGGTCTGCCCAGAATCTGTCAATCAGTGAAAGACTCGGAAATCAAATCCAGTCCGGTGGATTAGGAGTCACGGTTTCCTATCTGTCAAGACCAGTTTCAGGAATGGCTGCACCCAAGGGAAGAACCCAGAACTGAAACTTTGTTATTTTAGGATAAAAAAGAAAATTTCCCAGAATGATCACCATCTCTCCTCCCACTACCTTTTTGCTGCCCTAAAAAAACAACGGGTGGATGGGTACCTGGCCAGTGATGTGTGTGATCAAACAAATCATGGATCAATAACCATTCTGGAAGAGTGAATCTGGGGCTGGGCATTTTGTCTGTTCTAGCTCATGTAATTGCCTAACACCCCATGAGGCAAGGTTTTATTAGTCCCATTTTACTGAAAAGAAAACTAAGGCTCAGAGAGGCAGAGCTGCTGTGAGTGAGCGACAGAGTGGGCTTTCTTTCTGCCCTCCAGACCCATCACGCTGTTCGCCCTTCGGCTGACCTCATGACCTGAGCTTGGCAAGGGTTCTATCTGCCAGCTCTCGAAGGCCCCGTGTTCCAGAAATGTGACCCTTTGCAGCAGCAGCCTCTGGAGTGCGCGAACTGGGGGATGGGCTGGGGATTGAGCAAACACAGCAGCAGAAAGGGCACCTCCTCTTCTCTAGTTCCCTCCCTGCCTCTGCCCCTCCCTCCCTCCCTGCCTCAGGCTGCAGAGGAGAGACCTCAGGGAGCGCAGAGCCCAGCTTGCCAGGCGCTCAGCTAGAGGACCCACCATGGCACCTCTCGGGCCCCTTCTCATGCTGGCCCTGCTGGGATGGGTTGTTCTGGCTGACCAAGGTGCAGGAGGGTGTTGGTGGCCTTCGGGGACACTGCAGGGTGAGTGAGGGTGGCCCGGGGTTGGCTGTGCCAACTGACACCCCTTCCTCACAGAGTCGTGCAAGGGCCGCTGCACTGAGGGCTTCAACGCCGACAAGAAGTGTCAGTGTGACGATCTCTGCTCTTACTACCAGAGCTGCTGTGCCGACTATGTGGCTGAGTGCAAGCCTCAAGGTATGTTCAGAGCCCAGGTGGGTGGTCCTGGGGTCCCTTTGCAGCTGGAGACTCACCACCACCCGCTCTGTCTGCAGTGACTCGTGGGGACGTGTTCACTCTGCCGGAAGATGAGTACCGGGACTATGAGTACCCTGTCGAGACCAAAGACAACTCCAGCGTCCAGGCCCAGCCCGATGTGCAGGCCCGGCCTGGGGGGAACCCTGAGCAGCCACCTGTTCTGAACCCTGAAGAAGAGGCCCCCGGGCCTGAGGAGGTGAACCCAATGCCTGAGACTCTTGATCCAGGGAACCCTGAGTCCCCAGCAGAGGAGGAGGTGTGCAGTGGGAAGCCCTTTGACGCCTTCACCGACCTCAAGAATGGTTCCCTGTTTGCCTTCCGAGGTGACTGCAGGGGCAGGTCTTGAGGGCGGAGGTCTGCCCTAGGAGCGTCCCCTCGCTCACCAGCCTCCCCCACTCTAGGGCAGTACTGCTATGAGCTCGATGAAACGGCAGTGAGACCCGGGTATCCCAAGCTCATCCGAGACGTCTGGGGCATCGAGGGCCCTATCGATGCCGCCTTCACCCGCATCAACTGCCAGGGAAAGACCTACCTCTTCAAGGTGCCAGGCTCAGGGGCTGTGGGGCAGGACAGGGGCCATCGAGGGAGGGTTTGAGAGCTGTTGTTCCCAGGGCCAGGGTGGACATGAAAGCTGGAGCCGGGGCCTTGCAGTACCTGGCTGGGGACTCTGCCTCTGTGCCCAGCCAGCTGTCTCCATGCCCCTTTTCACCTTCCCTGCCTCTTAGGGTAGTCAGTACTGGCGCTTCGAGGATGGTGTCCTGGACCCTGATTTTCCCCGAAACATTTCTGAAGGCTTCAATGGCATCCCGGACAACGTAGATGCAGCCTTTGCCCTCCCTGCGCACAGCTACAGTGGCCGGGAGCGGGTCTACTTCTTCAAGGGTACTCAGGGGGTGGGCGGGAGGATGGGCAGGGAGTCGAGCAGTCTTGGTTTCCTTCCACACCTCACGGGGGGCAGGCTTCAGCGTGTGTCCACCCCTGTGCCGGGAGCTCCTCACCCCGACAGCCTCTGGGTTCTCCAGCCTTGCTCAGGACCCCCTCCTGATGTCCACCGCCCTGCTCCCCAGGGAAACAGTACTGGGAGTACCAGTTCCAGCAGCAGCCCAGCCAGGAGGAGTGTGAAGGCAGCTCCCTGTCGGCCGTGTTTCAGCACTTTGCCCTGCTGCAGCGGGACAGCTGGGAGGACATCTTTGAGCTTCTCTTCTGGGGCAGACCCTCCGGTATGGAGGGAGGGCAAGAGGGCTGGAATGCCTCGGATAGGGGTAGGCCTGGGCTGGCTGGAGGGGGCTGTGATTGTGGTGCTATCGATCAAGCGCTGTTTGCTCAGGCCAGACTTTGCTTCTGTTGACCTTTGTGGGAGGCAGGGCTTCACCTGGACCCCACACCTTGGACTTTGTCTAGCACAGCCAAGGGCACAGCCGGCAGAGGGAGGGACTGTGGCTGAGGGGTCAGGGGAGGCCTGAGGGGTGGGGTGGGGACACCAGGGATATGGTGGAGGGAGCACGGGGAAAGAGCACTGGACAGGGAGTCAGAGGCCTGGGTGCTGGGTGCAACCGATGAACTCTAAAGGCCCTGCTGGAGGGGCCAGGGTACAGGCCCTCAAGGCCCCTCCCTCCCCCCCCCCCCCGTTAACCCCTTCCTTGTCACAGGTGGTACCAGACAACCCCAGTTCATCAGCCGGGACTGGCACGGTGTGCCTGGGCAAGTGGACGCGGCCATGGCTGGCCACATCTACATCTCAGGCTCGGCACCCCGCTCCTCCTGGGCCAAGAAACAAAAGGCTAGGCGTCGCAGCCGCAAACGCTATGGTTCACACCGCAGTCGCAGTCGCAGCCGTGGCCCGAACTCCCGCCGGGCGTCCCGTTCAGCCCTGCTGTCCTGGTTCTCCAGTGAGGAGAGCGGGCTGGGCACCTCCAACTACGATGACTATGGGATGGACTGGCTTGTGCCCGCCACCTGCGAGCCCATCCAGAGCGTCTTCTTCTTCTCAGGAGGTGGGAGCCCCTGCCACCCTGAAGGTGGTCTAGCCTGGGACTTCTCTGCTGTCCCTGGTCCCCACAGGCTAAACACAGCCTGCGGTTGGTGACTCCAGAAGGCCAGGAGTCCTTAGCTGGGTTGTGGATGTTCCCTTCTGGGAGAGACCCAGGTGTTTTTCCTTCAGGCGGGCAGGGGCAGGGCCAGGCTGGATCTTACACACCTTTTCCTGTCCTCTCTTCCAGACAAGTACTACCGGGTCAACCTTCGCACGCGGCGAGTGGACACTGTGAACCCTCCCTACCCACGCTCCATCGCCCAGTACTGGCTGGGCTGCCCAGCTCCTGGCCACGAGTAGAAGTGGAGCCCACCCAGCTGGGCCCTTCGTAGCTTCCCCTTCAATTTCTTTCTCCCAGCCCAATAAAGGTCCCTTGGCCCACAGTTTAAGACTAGTGTCTTGATCTTTTTGTAGTTCATAAGGGTGATTGGGTTTTCACACTCGCATGTGAGATGTGCCTCCCTCAAGCCTTGTTTGGATATTGGCACCCATATCTGATGTGGAAAAAAAAAAAAAAAAGACTACTGTCCTGACCGGGGTGGACAGATTTCTGCGTGGGTGGAGCAGGGGGAGCTGGGCTGTCCGGATAGGTTGGTGTGGCACGAGAGAGCCTCACTGTACTCAGCCCATGTCGGGTCAGGCCCTATGGGCTAGGAGGACCTCATGAGAGCTACCCTTCCTCCTGATCCAAGTAGCCCTCAGCAACCCACCAGCAACTAAGCAAGCATTTGAGCCCCTCTGACGACGACAGAAGTTACCTCCCCGAGCGATGCTTGCTTTGCCCCTTGGAGTTGACTAGAGTCTGGGAGGGTAGAGAAAGAGCGAGAGGTGGTGGGTCCTATCCCAGCCTGAGCACCGGGGGAAGCGGTGACTGTGCCCCCCCAAACCACCTCTAGGGTGGGCCTTTCTTTGAGGCCTCTGCCCAGGGTCTGGGGTAGGGGATAGTGAGGTCAGACGACATAGGGAAGGGCAGGAACTGAAAGGAAATTCGAATGTACCCCCTTCTCTTAGAAAAGTGGCCAGGAAGAGAACATTGTAAAAATAAACATTTTTCTTAGAACCCTTCAATCGTGCCTGTGGAGCCTTCTCTGGTTCCCGGCTTCTGGACTCCAGGAAGCTCATCTGGGCTCTCAAGGGGCCAGAGAGAGAGGGGGTTAGATGCAGACACAGCTCTAAAGCAGACCCCAGGGTGATCTGGCGGTGACATCTGTTCCCAGCCCTGCTGAAAGCAGGTGGCTCCCGCTCCTCCCACTGTCACCCTATCCTCGTCCTGCCCAGCTTCGCTAGCCCAGTCCTCAGCTGTGGGACAGGACGCCACCCACTCTCCCCTGAAGACAGCCAGGACCAGGGCACTAAGGGCTCCAGAAGGGGCAGCTGACACCCTGGGAGCACTGGGAAGATGGTTCTCTTTGGCTTCCTGGAAGGAGCGCTGGGGGGATTTTCATGAAGTGCAGGATTTCAGGTACAGACTGTGAGAGTTTGAGGTTTGAGGAGGGAGGCTGGGACCAGCTTCTTTTGTGAAGCCCTGGAGGGGCAGGGGCCACAAAACTTGCCCTGTCCATACCTCCACAAGCCCCAACCCTGCCCCTGGCCTCCCCTCCTTCCCCTGGGACTTCTCTACCCTGCTCGTGCTGGACTCTAAAACTCTCCCCTCCTGAGGCAGGGCCAGACACCCTGAGCAGCATAAACCTGAAATGGAGAGGTCTGGTGTGGGCACAGCCCTGGCATGGCCCTCTGGCTCCTCACCCTCTGCCAGCTCTATGGCCAGCCCTGTGGATGCATCCCCAGCAGGTGACCTGATGGGCAAAGGGTGGGTGGGCAGGGTGAGGACGTGGGGCAGGTGGGTGGGGGAAGGTGGAAGAGGTCTGGGAGCAGGGGCTTCATGGTTGGTGGAGGGCTTTGAGGCTGGGGGGAGGCTGTTGCAGGGAGTCCTGGCTTGACCCCCACCCTGGCTTGCAGGCCGTGCCAGTGGGTTGGGTCCCCACCGGAGAAAGCGGACCACTTTCAGCAGGGGGCAGTTGCTGGAGCTGGAGAGGGCGTTTGCAGCACGGCCCTACCCGGACATCGGCACCCGTGAGCGCCTGGCCCAGCTCACCCGCCTTCCTGAGGCCAAGATACAGGTGAGCTGTGATCCCCACTCCAGGTAGGGGTACTCTCAGCCAGCTTCTGGCGTGACAGCTCCTTCTCTGTGGGTAACCTGTCTTCAGGTTCTATTTTCCCTGCCCCAGGGTGGAGGGGGGTGCTGGAACCAGAACAGACCCCTTCTCCTTCCCTAGCAGGTGTGGTTCCAGAACCGCCGCGCCAAGAGAATCAAGAACAGGAAGCCAGGAGGTCTAAGTCCCAGGCCTGAACGCCCTCAGGGCTCCTGTTCTCCTCCAGACACCCTCCAGCAGCCCTGGGAGCACCGAGTGTTGGGGCAGCCACCACCCTCCCCTGGCACACCCCAGCCTGCCTCAGTGTGTCGATATGCCTCTTGTCCAGCTCCTAGCTTGGGTCCAGGGCAAGGCTGGGTGGTGTCTAAAGTCACAGCCCCATGGGGACCAGCTGAGGCTTTAGGGGTCCACCCTTCCTTGGAGCGAGCTACTCCCCAGACCTCACTGGGCAGCCTGTCGGACCTCATCTATGCTTCAGCCATTGTCACCAATGTGGACCACTCCTAATCTAGGTCTGGAACTTGCAAGACCCCTCCTCTGGCTCCTGTAGCCTACTCTTCCCCTCCTAGGACTGAACACATCAGCAGGGAATCCCCTGCCGTCCTCTTATGCAGGGAGTTCTCCCCTGGGAAGGGAGTTTAGCTCAGGGACCCTGCCCTTCCACTGGCCTCCAGGCCAGCCCAGGTGCAGGCCCTGTGCAGAGACTGAGGCTTGGCTCCCACTGCCCAGCACCCTGGCCCCAACATCTCAGCAGGAGGTACCTTCAGAAGGACGAGGTAGGAGGCCATGTTTTCCGCCTCTCCTGCCAGGCCTGGTCCCCAGTTCTTCTCACGCTAGCTGACAACCTCCTCTCTCGGAAGGGGCCGCCGCCTGTCTCTTGAGGGTCCTTCAGGCCATTAGCTAACTGCTAAGTGAGCTGGGAGAGGAGAGCGCTGCTCCTAATCTAGGCTGCTGGAGACCCACCCTTTCTTGGTTCAGGGCCCCTCTCCTGACTTCCTATCACCTGGACAAATTAATCAGAACTATGGATCTGAAGAGGGAGTGCTATTAAAGTAATAAAGTAAGAATAGGAGCCCAGGGCTTATGTTGATTTAATTTTCAAAGATCAGATTGGCTGCGCTCTGACGTTGGGGCTCTGCAAACAACCTGACAGATTTGGAGCAGAGGGGGGCACAGCAGCATTGATTGGGTTTTGGTATCACCGTCATCTGTAATACCAACTAATCTCCAAATAAAACCCAAACTCTGCACCGTAATCTGGATTGTTTTGTGCTGCAAATGAATGGGGTTGTGGGCTGTTTGCCTTTGAAATTTATCTCCATCACCTAATCCCTAAACAGAGCCAGGTTCCACACAGATTCTGGGTGGGAGGTATTACCCAGGCTTCTGCTAGGATTAGACGGACAGTTAATCGAAGGGCTTAGGGATCTGACTGACAGACCCTGGGGAGATGGGAGCCTCTGTTGGCACCCCCTGCTCCTGGTCCCACTGATTCCAGGGCATTCTAGTTGCCTCCACTTCTGGGGCTGCTCTGCTTCGGAGACGAGAGCAAAGAGTTTGCAAAGAGTCTGCGCTGGATTCAAATCCTCATGCTGCTCTGTAACTATGGCAACTGTGAAACTCTACGTGCCTGAAAAGTAGGGATGATACTTGTTTCCTGTTTTGGGAATAAGAAATAATGTAGGGAAAGGACTTCGCATGGTGTGTGACAGCTTATAAAAACTCAATAAATGCTAGTTCCCTCTCCCCATACTGGAAGCCATGAGAAACTGGGAAGGCCCAAAACTTCTTTTTCCTTTGAGATCCTGGCAAGCACTCCCTGGACCCAGAGTACAACGGAGAAAGCATAGTATGGTGAGAGGAAGTGGCTCAGAGAAGAGAAAGTACCCTTCTCTGTGCTGAGAACCGAAGGACAGGCTGCTTGGTTCCTGTCTCTAACTCTGCCCTTGCAGACAAACCCACATTGCACAGCAGCCATTTCCTCCTCATTACTTGCTAGGCAGGAACTAGGTATTTTATCTACCCCCAGAAGCTAGCACGGTGCCTGGCCCATACAGCAGCTTTCAGTAAGTGCTCAGTGCCACAGAAGTCTGTTGGCTTGTGAGCAGGGGATTGGGATCCTAACAAATGGTGAGCGGGATGCAATGACCCCAATTTCACTGCAAGATGTCCTGGGATCAGAGTCTGTTTGAGGAGGCCTGCTTTTTACCTAATGTTTGGAAGTCTTCCAACTTAAATCCAGGTATCTGAGGGATGTGGAAGCTTAAGGATATGTGGCACTCTGGCCCACAGGGTGCAGACACAGGTAAGTACAGCTGTGAATTTCCACAAAGCTTTATTCAGTGTAGCTTTTTAACTCAATCTTAAATAGTTCGGTTTACTAGGAACACTGTAAAACGCCACCTACTTTTTCTTCTCACAGGTGACACCTTTTCCCAACTAACAGAAACTGGCAAACATTGTAGAAGAAATGTCTACTGAGCTCATGAGTATAAAATTTATAAGAACAGAAAAGTGCTTTGGGGGAAAAAAAAAAACAAAGTACAGGAATGCATGTAGTGAACAAGCAGAAAGACAGAGTCTACCATTAGGAGCAGACCCTGAATAATTATCAGAACTATAGAAATCTTTGCATTTTGTTATTTGTCGCAGGGTTTAAAATAAGAACGCACTGAATACAATACATATTTATTGAATAAACAACTAAGGCAGATACCCTTTTACATCATACAGTGCATTGTACAGATTCTATCATCACACCATTAACCTAAGCGCTCAGAAGTTAAACATTACAGAGACTTCAGGACAACACAGTAGTCTTTGGCTCCATTTAACAGAGGAAGGACCACTGCTGGTCATTGAATCTTTCTCAGTATAAGGTTTTATCTTCTGGAAAAGGGGCCTAATACCATTTCCTTTTCCAAAAAGTTAGCTGCCTTGTTTCCATTTCCACTATCCTGTACCAACCCATCTTTCTCTTATTTGATGTCTGTCCTCTGATCACTTCCTCGTCCCACATAAACTGGAAAAAGGGGATCCTTTCTGCTTTCTTGGAGGCTTCTGATCTCAACTACAGGTCTGGACCAAAGATGTATGGAAAAGGATGGTGACTGATCTGTGTACTTGGACAAGTTCAAGGCAGTGTGGTCTACTTCTGGGAAGCCCTGGATTCCATCCATTTCTGATGGAAAAACCCCAGTCCAAGCAGTGCCCAGAAGTGAATGCGGAAGGCAGATGGGCACCAGGTTCAGGAGAAGGTACTGATAGACCAGTCCTTTTAGTTTTAAAGATGTGTTGTTATCTGAATCTCCTCCACTTTTCTCTCTGGAAATTCACAGATGGGGCTCTCTACCACAGGAATGCCAGGTGGCCTGGCCTGGTCCTCTGACTAACTGTAGCTGAGAATAAACAGACTGATGGATTGACTAAGAGTCAGTGATAGGCAGTTGGGAGCCTGAAGCCCCCAAGCCTTCTCCAGACTTTGATGATGAAGCACCAGTTACAGCTCTCCCAGCTCGCCTTCCATTGCCCGCACCATGACAAACAGCTCGGCCAGACCCACCACTGAGGCGACGATCAATGCAGCCAGCACCCGCTGCAAGGGGGAGAACCAGGCTTAGGGGATGTAGGCCAACACCAGCTCTGCAGCCCTGGGCACCTTTAATGAGGATGGAGAGCCCCCCAACCGAGGCCCTAACTTGGGGGAGGGGAAGAAAAGAGGGTCTTACTTTTCTTGGGGTTGTTACCCACCCCTACGACTGCTGGAAAGCTCAAATGCCCCCCCAGGTTTACCACATAAATATCTGTTCAATACCTAACCTGTGCAAGGCATATTCACATTCATCCTCCTTTACCCACGAATACTCCTACCTGGGGCACTTTGTCCTGCCCAGTGCCTACTTACCGGGGCCATTTCTGCGAAGATATATTGGCTTCCAAGGTAAGTGCAGACAAAGGCAGCTGCCACCGTGACAATGAAGTTGAAGATGGTGATTACCAGGGCCTTCACTGATCTCACTTAGGGGAGGAGCCCAGAGAAGAAACCTTTAGATCAGTATTCTCCAGGAGACTTTCTTATCTCATGGCTGCCTCCCCTATCAACTGAGTTTCCCTCAAACAGCAAGCCAGAATAGCTCAGCCTTAGACCCGGAGCACTGGGTGGGAAGGGGTGTCATAATCCACCCCAGGAAGAGGCTTTAGCAGCCTGGTTTCCTAATACCTCACCTTGCTTTCCCAGGTCACTGAGAGTCCCACCATGCCTTGAATCCTAGAAAAAAGAAAAAGCAGATCTCAGATTGGAAGCAGCCCAGAGAGCACCCATTTTACAGTCTGGGCTTAGCCCTCTCTATTTCTCAACATATTAACTCTGCCTTCTGCAGGGATTCTTTTTTTTTTTTTTTTTTTTGAGACAGAGTCTCACTGTGTTGCCCTGGCTAGAGTGAGTGCCGTGGCGTCAGCCTAGCTCACAGCAACCTCAGACTCCTGGGCTCAAACAATCCTACTGCCTCAGCCTCCCGAGTAGCTGG
>CAUYSK010085183.1:0-47131 GCA_963575035.1 Avahi laniger | reverse complement strand
CAATTAATTTCTTTCTATTTTTGGTAGAGACGGGGTCTCGCTCTTGCTCAGGCTGGTCTCGAACTCCTGAGCTCAAACAATCCGCCCGCCTCGGCCTCCCAGAGTGCTAGGATTACAGGCGTGAGCCACCGTGCCCGGCCTACCTCTGGTCTCTTTTGGTATCCATTTGCAAGGATACCTTTCACTTTCAGCCTATGTATGTCCTTAAATCTAAGCTGAGTCTCTGTAGACAGCATATAGTTGGGTCTTGTTTCCTTTTTTTTTTATCCACTCAGCCATGAAAAGGGTCAAGTTTTTAAGCATTTCTTTGAACTCAGTTAATCTGTACATCTGGATGCTTTTAAATCTAAGTATCTCTCAGAACTAAAAACCTCTAGTAACTTGTTTTTTCTCTTCATTTTATACTCCTATTTTCTCTTTCTTCTTTAACAGAGACAACATATTTGATTCCTTGACAAGACCACAATTTGATCCCAAATATGTGCTCCACAAACCCAGGCAACTGGGTCACCTTTGATGATGATCCTGCTTTCCAGTCTTCTCAAAAGTCAAAGAATTTGCCTCTAGAGAATCAAGGTGTCTGTAGACCAAATGGACTTAAGCTGAACCTTTCTGGCCTCAAGGAATTGCCCAGTGGATCTTCCTCTACCAGCAGCACCCCTCTCTCCTCTCCCATTGTAGATTTTTACTTCAGTCCAGGACCTCCAAGTAACTCTCCTCTTTCTACACCTACCAAAGACTTCCCAGGTATTCCTGGCATCCCCAAAGCAGGGACTCATGTGCTTTATCCTATTCCAGAATTATCTTCAAACAGCCCACTCACAACACCAGGAGTAGGTTCCTCCTTACCACCTACTAAACCCACCTGCTTATCCCATGCTTTCTTACCCAGTGACGAGTCAGGTACTGGTCCTTCAAATGAAATCAGCCCTCACCAGGCTGAAAGCCGAGGGTTCCGAAGTGATGATGCTCCCCAGTTTCAGTATTTTCAGGAGGACTGGGCTTTTTCAAGTCCATTTTGGAAAGATGAAGGCAGTGCTTCCCCGTTCACCTTTGACCCCCTAGGAAGCAGAAAGATATTCTCATCAAGAGACAAGGAGATACCAATTGATCAAAAAAGTCTAAATAAATGTTCACTCAACTATATCTGTGAGAAGCTTGAACATCTACAGTCAGCTGAGAACCAAGACCCACTTGGAAACCTGTCTACGCAATGTCTGTGTGCTGAAGACACTGTCTCTTCCTTTGTCCCCCAAGCACTCTTCAGGAGTCAGCCAAAAGCTGGATGGTCTTTCATGCTGAGAATTCCAGAGAAGAAGAACATGATGTCTTCCCGGCAATGGGGACCAATTTTTCTGAAAGTTTTACCTGGAGGAATTTTGCAAATGTATTATGAGCAGGGATTAGAGAAACCATTTAAAGAGTTACAGCTTGATCCACATTGCAGGCTTTCTGAACCCAAAGTTGAGAACTTTAGTGTGGCAGGAAAAATCCATACTGTGAAGATTGAACATGTGTCTTACACAGAAAAAAGGAAATACCATTCTAAGACAGAAGTAGTTCGTGAGCCAGACATAGAACAGATGCTGAAGTTAGGGTCCACAGAGTACCACGACTTCCTCGACTTTCTGACTACTGTGGAGGAGGAGCTGGTGAAGCTGCCAGCTGTTTCAAAACCAAAAAAGAACTACGAGGAGCAAGAAATTTTCTTGGAAATTGTAGACAACTTTTGGGGTAAAGTCACAAAAGAAGAAGGAAAATTGGTTGAAAGTGCTGTGATGACTCAAATCTGTTGCCTCTGCTTCGTGAATGGGAACATGGAATGTTTTTTAACCTTGAATGACCTTGAACTGCAGAAGCGAGATGCATCCTATTTTGAAAAAGACCCAGAAAAGAAGGGGATCGATATTCTCGACTACCATTTTCACAAGTGTGTGAAAGTACAAGAATTTGAACAATCAAGAATCATCAAGTTTGTACCCCTGGATGCCTGCCGGTTTGAGCTGATGCGTTTTAAGACTTTGTATCATGGGGATGACCTTCCGTTTTCTGTGAAGTCTGTAGTGGTTGTCCAGGGGGCATATGTGGAACTTCAGGCCTTCGTCAACATGGCCCCGTTGGCTCAGAGGCCATCCCACACTGGTTCCTTGAGGTCCTGTGAGAATGTAATGATATGCTTTCCTGTCCCATCACAATGGATCAAGGCCCTCTGGACCATGAACCTCCAGAGGCAGAAGTCCCTGAAAGCCAAAATGAACCGCCGGGCATGTCTGGGGAGTTTCTATGAGCCTGAATCTGAACCTGTCATTCAGGTCACTGTGGGGTCAGCAAAATATGAGAGTGCCTACCGGGCGGTGGTATGGAAGATAGACCGGCTTCCAGACAAAAATTCAAGTAAATATTCAACACCTCAGTTTGATTTTCATCGGAAATAGCTTTAATGTTTTCAACTTCCTCCTTGGGTTGAAACCAGGCAGAGATAGATGGTAACTTGTTAGCTGAGGCCACACTTACATAGACAGGTGGGAGAGGGAACATTAAGCCAAACAGCTGGTTTATTTGTTTCCTCTTGCACCTTTTTCTACCAGATGAGTTTAACTTTTTACATTTTTTAACATGATAAGAAATACCATCCTCAGCTGGGAATTTGTTGTGGTTGGTGGCACTGAGGGAAAATTTGTAGACACCTGTGGTTGGGCTTCTTGAGATTAACCCATCAACCTCAATTCTTAAAATGTTTTTAACATAGATTAGATTCCCTAATTACCCCTTAAAGATCTGTCATCCATGAATATATCTGAGCTTTTTTGTATTCTCAGCCAATACTGCTTCCTCCTTAGGTTTTGCCTCTTGCTCTTTGAAATAAGACTTTTATTTTTTTAATTTTTTTTTTTTTTTGAGACAGAGTCTCACTCTGTTGCCTGGGCTAGAGTGCCGTGGCATCAGCCTAGCTCACAGCAACCTCAAACTGCTGGGCTCAAGCTCCTGCCTCAGCCTCTCGAGTTGCTGGGACTACAGGCACGCGCCACCATGCCCGGCTTATTTTTTTCTATTTTTAGTAGAGATGGAGTCTCACTCTTGCCCAGGCTTGTCTCCAACTCCCGAGCTCAAGTGATCCTCCCACCTCAGCCTCCCAGAGTGCTAGGATTACAGGCAGATTATAGGCGTGAGCCGCCACACCCAGCCGACTGCCTTTTATTTTTAATCAAAGTGATTTCTTTGACTGAATTACCCATTTGACCATCTCAGCTGGTTGTTTTAGAATTGCGTAGACACAACCTAAGTGTTAAAAACAAGTTAATTTTTTTCTAAAATTTTACTAACAAAACAATTAATCTAGGAGTTCAGAACTTTGAAGAGACTGTTCTAGTATCACATTTCTTTTAGAATAGTAAGTTAGTGGTAGACATAATAAAGTAAAAGAACAAAATTTCAAATTAGAGCTGTTCCCTGTTTTGGCTGAGATTTTTTCTAGCAGATCTATAGAGGTAAACGGAGGGCAGGTTTGGGGGATCTGAGTTGATGCATTCATTTATTTATTCCACCAATCCTTTACGAGCACTTACTGTGTACCGAGTACCCCATCAAGTGCTGGGGATAAAGAGGAATGAGATCTGATCCCTGTTTCCAAATAACTCATAGCTGCTTTAGTCCTTCAGGGAAATTTAAGCTCATCTTAGGCCCCTCCAGGCTGTGGACTTTGGAGGAAGCATTTTTATTTGGGATGGCCCTATAGCAGTATTTTTCAAAACTGACTGTATATTAAAATAGCCTCACAGCTTTTAGATAATCTTGATGTTCAGGCTCCACTCCATGCCAATTAAATCAGAATCTCTGGGGAAGGGGCCCACGTACCAGCATGTTTAAGAGCTCCCCAGGTGAACCTAATGTGTAGCTGGGGTGAGGAACACTGCTCCACAGGCACTGTGATGTTCTAGAGTGGGGAGAGTAAGCCCCCGACTCCCATGGACTTGAGGCAGGCAGTGCACCCCGAAGGCCACGGGACCGCCTTGTCCGTGACTAGCAGTTTTCTGAGTTAACGTCTGTCAGCTGATTGGAGCTTGAGCCACGGACGGGGGCCAGCAGGTGAGAGACACAGGCCTGGTGGGCGGAGGAGCCTCAGACCCCTGGGCAGAAGGGGAGTCCCTGCACTGTTATCCTCCCTGACACCCACAGTCTTCTTCATTAATGCAAAGATCCACCCCACAGTGTTCTCGTGACTCACATTAGTTATGTTCTGTATGCAGAATAGTTAGGATAGCTCAGGCTCAGGGCAGGGCGAAGTGGTGATGGTCACAACGGGCAGCACGGTCACAGTGGGTGGCCTCTGACAGCACCCCTGGTCAGCTCCAGTGCCAAGGGAACATCCGTATCTCCCATGACATAATCCACAGAGATAGTGTTTCCTGCCTTCTTCTGTAACTTGGCTGGGGAGGCGAGTGTAACCATTTGCAGGCTATCTGCATGGCATGAAAATGAGTTTTGAGATCCTGAGTACAAGGTTCCAAATGATCTGTTCTAAAAGTTATTTGTGCTACTTTTAGCTTTGAGGGGTTCAACAAAATCAGGATATTGGTTTTTATTTTGCTAAACAAAAAGGGAAGGAAAGGCAGACAGAAAGGCAAGGAGGCTGGAATGCAGCTGCTCTAGGAGGCCCTGAAGGAGACCTGGCCAGGGCAACCTCACTTACTTTTCAAACTGAGAAATACCAATCATCTTTTCTAATTTTGCAAGTGGAGCAATGTATAAAGCTTCTTGTGAAAATGATCCTGTTTATAACACTGCATTTTTCCCAGAGTTAATGGTGTAGTGAACTGATTCAATCAACAAGAATTTATTGAGAAGAGGGCTTGCTCATTCACTCCACAAATACCCATTAAATTTCCTCTAGGGATTGGCTCTGTGCTGGGTGCTTGGAAGATACAGACACAAACATGATCCCTGCTCTCCAGAAACTTAACAGTCTAGTAGGTGAGACAAATCCAGAAGCATCTATCCAAATGCACTGTGGAAAAGTGCTCTGTTCCAAGTTTATACAGATAGGAATCCCAGAGATAGGGGTGGCAAACTACCTGGGTTCCAGGGGAGGCTTTGCTGCAGAGCTGATGGTCAAGCCTGGCATGGAAGAATCAGCAGGGTTCCATCAAGGACAGAAACAGCAGAACCACAGGCGTGTGGGTGGGGTATGCTCCCCGCATTTGGGGACTGAGAGAGTGGTGAGGGAAGAAACCAGTGTATGAAGACCTTGTGAGCAGGCTGTGGGTGCAGAGTTTGTCCTCAGGGCGTTTTCAGGCACCACCGCGACAGAATCATACCTTGTTTCAGAAAGGCAGGCATGCAGGGCAGTGGGGAGGAGAGATTCAGGAGTAGATTATAGACGCAGGGAGGCTGGGAGGAGGCGAGAGGTGCTGAGCACGGGCAGTGGCAGTGGGAGGTGAGGGACGGATGAGGAAATTCAGAGGAGGTGTCCCCAAGGCAGTCACAGACTATGGGCATGAGGGAGAGGGAGGGGATGGGGTGGGTCAGGGCTCCGGCTTTGGCAAATAGGTGGGCGATGGTGCCGTTAGCTGAGACAGCCTGGGATCCTCCCATCACCCATGCTTTTAAAATCTGTTTCCCAGCCCTGGCTGCATGCTAGAATCATTGAAGCCTCAAAAACTACCCATGTTTACGCCCAGTCGCTTACCAATCAGACTCTCTTGAGAGGCCCAGGTCCTGATGTTTGTAAAGGCTCTCCCACGCAGCCAGTGTTGAGAACTAACCACCTGGTCACTCTCCTGTGAGACCTGTGAGGGTCCCTAGGCAGACATCATTCCTCTCTGCTCTGTGTGTCGCTGTGTCTTTTAGAGCTCTGTTATAACCCTCCCACCAGCATTTACTAGCCATTGAGCTCGCCCAGAATAATTACAAGAATGGACATTTCCAGAGAAGCTGATTGGACTGGATCTTGGCCTTCAGGAATTATTTCTGAAAGACTGTCATACCACCAGGCCCACACAGAACAACATTTCACAAGTATTTCAGTCAATTATATGGTGATAATTCACTGAATCAATCCTTTGGGACCAAAGCTGCTTTGTCAAGTCTGTGGGCAAAGAGAAGGCCCAGGAAAAAGTCAATGGGGCTGTGTCTGGTGGAGCCCACAGGGCAGGGCACAGCCCCGAGTGGGCTGGGGACATTTCTGGGCTCACAGGGCCCTGTCCCAAAGCTGCTCCACTATGGGCTGGGGAGGGTGATGCAGAAAGTGAGAGGGAGCCCTGCAGGTTACTGCCTGATTTCTCTCCTGAGAAGTGGCATGGAAGGACCGAGGCTGAGGCAGAGAGGAAACCTTTCTCAAACTTGTGCGAGCCCATGAATCACCTTGTTAAAATGTGGATTCTGATTCAGCAGGTAGGACCCGGGGCACTGTTTCTAACCAGTGCTCAGGTGATGCCAATGCTGCTGGCCTGAGGAACACACTGAGAGCAGCTTGTTGGCGCTTACTGTTCCTTCAGCAGTGGGCCTGCCTTTCATTGCACAGCAGAGCTTGGCCTGGGGCGGTAGCTCCTAGGTTTCATTCAAATTAAGGCTTGAGTGACAGCAGAGGGGCTTAGGTTCTGTTGGGGGAGGGGGAGAAAGAGAATTGAGGACAAAGGAGGACGCCCGTTAGCCAAAGGACGTATACATGTGGCATAGAATTAGAAAGGGGGATGGAAGTGGTGGAGGGTCAATTAACAACTATATCGATCTCTAACCTCCCAGTTTTTCTCTTTTTCTTTGCCCTCTGTCATCAGCACACTGGTTCTCTTCCCCTCCGCCTGTGTCATCCAACTACCACTCGTACCCGACAACCCGCAACAGTTCAGTTTCATATATGTGATATTTTGGTTCAAGAAGCACTGGATATCAACTAGACCTAAGAAGGTTTTGTGATTTGCATTCCTGGTCCTAAGACAAGGAGTTAGGGCGAGAGAATAATTACCAAAGCCCGAGATTGCCCCCTAGTGGTCAGCACCGAGATAACACAAATTTCCTCTGATTCATTTATTCATGAATTTGACAAATGCGAGCTAAGCCTCAAATGTGTCAGACATTGTGCTAGAGACAGATATGATACTTGTTCTTATGGAGCTGAATGTCTGAAGAGGGACTGTGTATTATTAATACTGTGGAGTATTTAGAGTTTCCAAAAGCCAGGAAAAATACACCAGAAAACTTGAAAGGAAAAATGCTCTCTTTTAAAGCTATTTTATATTTGTACTTTGCTGCCCAGAAGATTAAGTGAGTTCTGAAATAAGACGTTTAGTACCTGATAACACTACTGGTTTTCCAGTCATGATAGAAATCGTTTAGCTCTGCTGGTGAGGAATGCCAGAAAAGGCCACTCAACTGCGCTAGGTTTAGCAACGTCTCGACACCTGTAAGTCTGTGTTCGTTGTGTTTATCTGTTTTCAGCTAGTTAATATAGCGGAGGCTTAATCTAGGTCTTTAGAGCCCACAAATCTTATCCAGGGTGACTGCTTGCTCCTGAGCCCCTCCTCCAAACAGGTTTCCTACAGGTCAATGGCAAAAACCTTCCACACACTGAGGTGGTTTGAACTTGGGTCTCCTGCCCACTTGGTGGCAGCCGTGGGTCCCATGTGGTGGCCCAATCCTCTGTCTTTCCTTTCTGAAAGGCTTGGAGGCGCCACTTTCACAGAATGCAGGTACCATCCACAGCAACCCTAAATTCACATGAAACTAAGTTCCAGTGTTGCCGGGGTAATGCCAGGCTGCGTGAATATCGTGTTTTGAATAGGAATGGATTTTGGAAGATACCTGGTTCACCTTATCCCCAATTTAAAAGTGCCTGAAAAATAAAAGGCACAAAAACGTAGCAACTCTTGATTAAGACCAGAATTCTGCATGTTAGAAGCATAAGATCAGAATTTCGTTTTCTCTTACCAACAGAATCATTGAGAAATGATTAAAAAAAAATAGCGGTGTCACTTTTTCCCTAGAGGACAGGTTACTTTGTACTTTATGTTTGTTTTCCCCCAAAACTAAAGCCTCCTGGTGTTTCTGTTCTGTTTTTCTGCAACATTTGCCTCTGCCAATCAATTTGTGAATTTGGTCTAACTGCTTTTTATGCGGATAAAAAAGCTGACAAAGCAACTGAACAAAATAAATCACTTTTTTTCTTTGTGGAAAAAATAATGCTGTCTTTTATCTTTTACCAGTTTTGAAGACAAGCAGGTAGAAATGTTTTGCTTCTAACATTTTTGTAGTACAAGGTCTTCAACTCAGGTTTAATTTTTTTTCTTCCAATTTTCATTGCAAAACTTCTGAGAACAGGTTTTTTCCTATAAAAGGTACATATCAGATCACCTCCACTATCATTTTAAACTCTAAACATAGAGAATTCAGCCTCTTTATTAGCAAAATTATAGTAATTAAACAATAATATTGGATTTATAATTGAGTAATGCCTTGCAAAGTAATAGTGTATGTTCAGCCCATCTATACTACTATGCAATACTGCTGGCCCAGTGCTTTATTGTGTATCAGCTGTCCAATCCTCACGACTTTATAAGGTTTGGGTTACCATCATTACCCTTATTTTAAGATGGACAAACTGAGACTTAGATAAACAACATAGCTATAAACAGCAGAGCTGGGATTGGACTCTGGGCAATCTGGGTCTAGTGTTTGTGTTTTTAACCGCTTTGCTATAGCAGGACTGAAGAGGGCCTGAATTAAGTGTAAATGAATGTACTGTATCCTCTCTGCAGACAGAAGACTGGAAGGAGTAATGGAGTGTGGAGTCTCTCTGGGTGTGTGTGTGTGTGTGTGTGAATGAAGTTATCACTTGCCTGCGGCGCTCTGGGGTGCTAGAGCACCTCGGAGGCCACTGTTGTCCTGTCCTGGCTGTAAGTGTGGAGACAGACAATGAGCATCCGCTGGTTAATTGATTGATGACTTTTCAAGGCCTTTGATAGCCTTAGAATTCTATTAGTCTCTCTACAAGAAACCGGGTGTAAGGAATGAAAGGCAATTTATCTTTTAAGAATTAAGTAAAATCCTTTAAACTCTTGATTTTGTGCCTAAAGCTATGTTCTGATAGCAATGTTCTTTCTCCAGCTATGTTGGTGGTACAGTAAGTAATTTAATCCGGCTTTTGAAATTACTGTTGTCTCGTACATTTATTTCAGTAAAGACAGCTGCTCTGGATGTGTAGATGTTATGAACAATGCAACAGAATCACGGAACATTTGTAAAGTTGCTACAGTGATTACAGTGAAAATATTTTTTATTCCATTATAACACACATACACACACACACACACTGTATAACCCCCATCTAAAAATCTTTGAGCATATCTAATATCCTTGGGTCTGGCACAGAGCCCAGCCTGGCATAGTGTTGATGCTCAATAAATGACAAATTGCACTGAGTGAAAATAAATATTAGACGGAAATATTGAAATATGCCGGTTTCCACATTGTATGTCTGTTCCAGTCAAAGCGTTTCAGAAGGATAAGTGAGAATTGCAGTAGTGAAAATAATCTGTTCTCCTGAAAAAAATTATTGGTCTGGAATATTTTCTGAAATGTAATAAAATTTCACCAACTTTTAAAAATCAGACTTTTTAAATAATATGACCTAATTTGGGCTGAAGTTTACTTTCACATTATCTGCAAATAGAGTGGTAAGAAAATGAATACATTAAGAATTATTATAAGAGTTTATTCAGTCTATTTAAGAGAAAGTGGTCTCTACAAGTCCTAAGCAAACTGTAGCCAAAAAAGTATGTTGGATATAAATATTACTCCTATCTTTTAATTAAAGAAAACTTAGTAGTATTTCTAATTAAAAACATTTTAGGAGTTAATCTGTGCATATATATGTATATATATAGTAATAAAGTCATACTTCTTTTAAAGCTAGTACTTAAAATTGCAGATAGCTTTCCTCCAGTTAATGCAAAATGGTAGATTTTGATGGTCTGTTGCTTAAATGGAATTCTCACTTCCACGGTGTTAATGAAATTGCTTATTAAGGAGAGAAGCGAGTGCCTTTTCTGTTTAGGAGAAATGTCCAGTGGCCACTGAAACATTTTTGACTGTTTGATTTTTCCTTCAAGGTCCTGATCATCCCCAGTGTCTGTCATACAGACTAGAACTTGGATCAGACCAAGAAATCCCCTCTGATTGGTATCCATTTGCTACTGTTCAGTTTTCAATGCTCGACACCTGTGCCTCAAGGACCGAGGTCAGGTCTCTGGGGGTGGAGAGTGACGTCCAGCCACAGAAACACGTTCAGCAGCGAGCTTGCTACAACATCCAGGTACATCTCAGAGCCCCGTGGTGCAAGGTGGGGCTTCCAGAACTGTGACCTGATTCGGCTTTAAATATTTGCTTTGCCCTCTTATATGACTATGTGTGTATGTGTATGATGATGTTTGACCTAGAGAGGAGCTCCGCTATGGAAACTTGGTGGTCACCATTGAGCTTAGTTCTTCCTCATCATTCTAGTGAATGTGGGGGATACCTAATAATTCAGATTTCCATGAAAAACAGAACATTAAAAAATTTATATTTTAGAAGCATATTTATAATAAAAATTATGATGTTAGAAGACCGTTTCCCAAAATGTGTTCTGTGAAACATCTGTCCCATATAATAACCTAAGAGAAAACTAAGTTGGAGAATGCCGTACATTAAGTTAATGTTAGATGAAGGCTCTGAGAAGTCCTGCAATAAAGAAACTTGTTATGCTTACTTAACCCAGTTTTTCCCACCTCATTGGCTATGGAATCTTGCCTGTGTGGGTATGTGTATGTAGAATGCCTGTCAGTATCTTGTGGAATAGCAGTATTTGGAGTACTCTTTTGGAAATGCTGAGTGACTCTATGACAACAGTTTTAAATGTTCACCATCAGCTCTTCTGCATTCTTGGGCCAGATGAATTAAAGAGCGGCATGCACTTACATCTGTTTCTAAACTTGTTTTTCCTTCTTATCTTCAAGGTTAGTAGATACGTGGATAACCTCTGCCACGTATTTCCCCCGGTATCTTGCAATGGTGACATAGGTTGCTGGCTTTAAGAGTATTTTTTTTTAACTAGAAAGTATTTAAAAAATCACCACGATTAAACAGCACACAACAAACGGGTGGTTCAGTTTAGAATTTGTATATTTCCTTTTTGACTTTCACAGGAATGACATTGTATACTTTTTAATAGCATTTTAAAATCTATGTATTGCTTGACTCTCAGCTATGATCAATGCCATTCTGATTTTCTACTCATTTATTCCTATTAAAAACAGTGATATTCTATAAGACTTCATTAATACCAACTGATGTTCCTATACTGTAGGATTTTTCTTTATTTTGGCCCATCTGTTTAGAAGTCGGTATGTTTGGGTCAGTGACGTTTTTCTATTGATAAAAGTCCTGATGGATACATGCTGTTCTGTGCACCCCTTCAGCTGAAGGACTTACTCCCCTAGCAGCTGGGAATTGCTCTGGCTGAAGACAGCTGCCTTGCCTGAGGCATGCCCCCTTTCTGGGTCAGCTTGTGTCCACTGATGGGTAGATGCAGGGGTGTAAAGGCCCCTTTGCATCAACCTGGGCTACCTGCAGGGCCAGCCCAGCGTCAGCTCTCCCGGGGCAGGGCGTTGGCTGAAGCCTTGGTTACCACTGCTTTGCAGCCCAGCTTCTCCCTCAGCCCTTCTGCTTCCTTCCTCCATGGGTGTTGACCCCAACAGTACTGCCCAGTAAACTCCGCACACAAAGCTCCATCTCAAGAGTCTGCTTCTTGGGGACCCTGACCTATAACACTAGGTATCTAAGTATTATGTGCCACTGAGACGTGAGTCAGGCGCACATGGAGACTGCACTTATTCCAATTCTCCTATTCACAGAAGATGACAGTTTCTTGTAGTTTTAGTGGACGACTCAAAATTACCAAAGTACCTTCAGCTTTAATAGTATTTACAAGTTGATCTGCACCTGGTGGCAGTTTCAAAATGTTTTCTTCCATTTAATGAGTATCTGTTGAGCAGTTCCAAAGTGCCAGGTACTGCTTTGCATGTAGGGACACAGCAGTGAACAGAGAGACAAGGTCCCTGTCCTCATACAGTGTACCTTCTAGTGGGAGGAAACAAAAAATAATTAGTAAACAAATAAATAACATAATTTCAACAAATGACAAATGCTTTTTTTTTTTTTTTTTTTTGAGATAGGGTCTTGCTATGAGCCCAGGCTGGAATGTGGAATGCAGAGGAGCAGTCATGGCTCACTGTAACCTCAAACTCCTGGGCTCAAGAGATCCTCCTGCCTCAGCCTCCCAAATTGCTGGGGCTATAGGCATGCACCACTATGCCTGGCTAATTTTTAAAAAAGTTTTTTTGTGGAGATGGGGTCTCTCTATGTTGTTCAGGCTGGTCTTGAACGTTTAGCCTCAAGCGATCCTCCCACCTCAGCCTACCAAAGTGCTGGGATTACAGGCGTGAACTACCATGCCTAGCCCAAATTCTAAGAGAATAAAATAAGACAACAGGATAGACAGTGACAGAGGGCTTCTTTATCTAGAGTAGTCCTAGAGGACCTCCATGAAGAGGTGACATTTGAGCCGAGACAAAAATGATGTGAAGGGAAGACAGATGGTTTGGCCCAGATGGGTTGCTAGTTTGTAAACTAGTTTGTTTTAGTTAGTGAGCTAATTTTGAGTGTGTTACAAATCTGGCTGGATATATGATACTTGGGGGGAATTGATCACATGTCTAGCCAGATCTGCAAATGTCTTATCAATATGTGTATTCTGTGTAGATTTTACAAAAGCGATGTTTGACTTAGAAGTGAAGAGAGTTTCAGTCCTCTTCGAGATTTGGCCCTGGACGGGAGGATTTGGGAGGGCTCTGTTGCCCATGAGGAGAGCAGAGATGCTCACTTGGGAGCTACTATAGGAGGTGGAGGGCTACGTCTGTGTCCAAAGGGTGAGGCCGCAACAGTCCTCAGATATGAAATAGGACTGAAGAGAAATGAGTTCTGTGTTGCATTTGTTAATATTGCCCATGTTTTGCTTTTGCATAACAGGTTGAAATAGAAAAGAAGTGGATTACAATCGATGGAGAAGACCCAGATAAAGTTGGCGACTGTGTAACTCAGTAGGAGTAGCAAGAGTAAATGATGACCTCCCCCTTGTCAAATATGTAATTCACAAAAACCACACCAAGGTCTGCTACTGTATAGCGGAAATGACATCTGAATAGTGGGCTTAGGACAGGTCCACTGACCATGTTTAGAGAAGTTTAGACCTAAACCCAAACAATTTGTATTTTATGCTTTTGATACGTTTTTGCCCTAGGGTTTTGATCTAAAATGTGTCTATAATTTGTGTGATGTTTTGCTTTCTATTGAAACTCTAACTCAAAGGCACTGTTACTTGTTGTATGACCTGGCAGCCCTTTTTGGCTAAAGGGCTTTTGATTTTTGATTACTCAGTGGGTGATTCTTTCGCACCCCTAGGATTACCTAGGTGCCGTGTTTATTGTTCCGATCTCTTCTTGCTGTGTTAGCGCCTGTAGCAGAGGTTAAAGTAATCAAAGGACACATTAACCAAAATACTTCATCTTCCCTCTTGCTCACTTCTGAAATGTGGCTACCTGTAGAATGATGTTGAAACCACGAGCTAAAATGGAGATCTGGAAGTATCTGCAGTTCTGAATTATTTATCTTCCTGTTCTCTTGCCACATTGTTGAGCAGTCATTGGCTGTATTTGGTACCTGTCTTTCCCCCACTGTATTCTCATTTTCAAAATAAGTTTGTATTCTGGTATGTGCTGCAAAGAAGCTATTTCTGTCGACATACATATTTTAGTACAAGTCACTAAGATGTATTTCCTTTTGCTTGGCAGGATTTTTTTCAAAACGGAATCTGAGTATTGGACACTAGTTAAAATATTTATGTACATTAAAGATGAATTTTTACAGTTTGTGAATATTGTTTTCTAAAAGTACAGACTCTGAAAATGTGTTTTGATAAAGTATTAGTTGTAATGAACCCAAGCCTTTCTTGAGTAAAGTCTAAACAGTATTATGATTATTTTATGCTAGTTCTGCTCTCATGCTATTTTATGATAATTCTGCTTAATTTAGAATATTTTTCTTTAAAAGATGAGCAAAGTGAAAAATACTAGATTATTTTACTTAGATTTGTAAGAGGCAACATTTTTTATTCTTCAGAGTCAGGTAAATGACTATAATAGTTTGGTTCCTAATGAAAAGTCAGTGACATTAGCAATTATAACACTGCTTTTAATCTCCTTTTAGTATTTACGATGAAATTCAGAATCTTAAAATTTATGACGTCTATATTCTAGGTATTTTTTAGTCTGAGAAACAAACTAAATGTGGTATGTACACCTTCAATTTATGTTGAATCTCAAATATAATTAGGAGGTATTTTTCTCTATTTGACAGATTTGTTTTGAGTCAAAACTGATATAATGTTCTTCCAAACAACATTTATTTGTTGGCCTACAGAGTATATTTCCTACATTTTATTTAATGTTGTATTACATTCATTTAAATCTGTCTAAAAACAGATTAAAACAAATATTTATGGTGGTCCATATCCATCAGCAGATTTTATTGCTTTTCATTATTTTACTGTAAAGGGCGAAGAATGCAAAAGTTGCTGGTTAAAATGAATTGGTATTGCTCTTTTTAACTTCACTTGATGCATTGCTCATAATATCATATGCTTGAGATTCACTGTTGATGTATAGGAGGGCAAACCTGTGTGTGTATGTCATTTTTAAAAAATTCCACCATCTTTCCTTATCATCTGGTGTGGGCACACTCGGGAGTGACTTCAATCTGCTCAGAACCCGTACGGAGGCGGCTGAATCTGAAGCTGCACCACAATCCCCGTGAAGTTAGCTGGGTTAATGACTGCCATTCCTTTCTGGATGTGTTTTAAGGCATCTTGCCCATAAAGAACTCACAATCTGATTCAGATGAACTTAATGAATATTTACACTTCAAAATAAATTCAGCAAAGTGTTCTGTTAATTGCCCCTCATGTTTCACACGTTGACTAAGTATGTGTGGGTACCTCCCTGCTAGGGTCATTTACTCATAAGCCACCCAGCCTTCAGGAGCATCTCAGGATTCAGTGTTGAAAATATGATAACAAAAGACTGAGAGCTCAAATGGAGTTTTGGCAGCAAAGGTCGATAGCATTAGCAGCAGGGGGCTACCGCATAATTGTTAATTTGCACAGCTATTAGGATCCTTAAATATTCATTACTTAGTGTTAAATTAACATTCTGTGTAGAGAGGAGAGGCTTTTTAATACAATTCTTCTGACCTCAGAAATGGCAGGAGGTCAAATGTGACTACAGAGCTCTAAGTGAAAAATCAGGTAGGATCCATTTAGACTTACAAATTAAGAAGTAGAATCTCCTTTGCCAGAATAGTGATCTTCAAAAAAACTCCTACTTTGGAGGGAGGTAAGGGAGGAAGAAAGGGAGTAAAGGAGAGAATACTCCTTTTCTAGCATTTTAATTTTGATCACTCCTTTATGAGTTTGACCATTTTGGAGTCAAATTAGCATATTTCCAAGGAGTTTACCAGTTCATGACTAGTTGTTCTGCAGTAATTGTTTTGGTTGGTCACCTTTCCAGTTACAGGATCATATTAACTGTGTAAATGAATTCTTGGGTTGATCATGTAATGCTCAACTGTGCAGATCTGAATTTAAGGACATTTCCTTTTTCTATGGGAATTACAACAGTTTATCCATTAACAAAGGTATGAGAAAAGAATACTTTCTAGCACATAAATAAAGGCTAGAATTTTCTACTTGTTGTATATATTAGACTGTTTTAGGATTTAGTTCCCTTCATTCTGGATCTGTGCTTATGATACAGCCTCGTTTATTATAAATTCAGTTGGGAGGTCTTCCTTAACAATGGCTGTTATAATGTTTTACTCTAAATATGATTTTATGTCCTGTCAATACAAATATGAAACAGATTGAGCCTTAATAATCATGTAACAAAATATTTTGTAGATTACATATTGATTTTTCTAAAATTAAAGATATATTTCAAATGATTCTCGCTGTGGATTTATATCTTCTTTTGCAAGGCCTGGGGCAATATTTTTCAAGGTATGAAATCAATTTCAATAACCTTAAACAATTGACTCTCTCTCAGGCATATGTACATAGCTTCACTGTTAAGGAGTCAGTGAACATGGCACATCCTGGAAAAATGACTCTATAGTTGATGACGTTATAAAGGATGATTTTAAAAATAAGGTATAATCATGACTCATAAAGGTATGAGATGACTATGTGCACAAGATTTCATTTAACTCATTAACTCATTAATGAGGGAACTAACTGATAAGATGTTATAACCAGTTCCAAGGAGAATTCTTCAAAGTGCAGAGACATATATAGGAAGTGAAGAATTCTGAAATAAATTTGCAAATAGATGCAAAATGGATCTATGTACAGACAATAGTCAATAATTCCTCCTACCGTAACATGATTAATTTGTATTTCTCTGGACAAGGATCATGTGATTATTATCAGTTTTCTACAACTTACAGAGTTGTAAAATGACTCCAAGACAATGAAAGCTGTTCATAACCTGGACGAATGAGCTAGACAGGACTTCTATTATTCAAAATCTTTCACAATTTTTCCTGGTAACAGGACAAACTTTGTCCATGGGAGAATTCCATGAAATTTTGAAACGTTGGCAACTTGTATAGTAGTGCTTTAGAATTAATGTACATTTGAAAGCAAAGTTTTTGAAGTTTAGAAAATTAGTTTTATATAATTGTACAGAATATATTTCAGGTGTGGGTATGCGGATGGGGAAGAGGGATGAGGGAGGGCCATAACAGATAGACATGAAGATAAATCACTGCTGATAAAAAAAACAATCTAACAACCTCTCCACCTCACTTTTTATAGGAAATAGCCTCATACTGAAATTAAATTTTTATTTAGCTATTAAAATTAGTATTTCAAAACTGCATCAGCACTTCATAGAGGCCAGATCATTAAGCACTGTTTTAGCCACTGCTGGCATTAACAAGGCTTGCCTCCAGTTCTTCATTAACAACAAAAGGATTAATGACATAAACTGGCAATGTTAGTAACGACATTCCTCAAAACCCCATCAATCAATCGTTTTCTGTTTTGTCTCAGTTCCAGCTAGACTGCCCTTCCCACTTTGTGTAGACACAAGGTAGATTTTGAGGTTGTCTCTCCTAGACCCTCTCCATTCTCTGCATTCTCCATTTCAAGGACGTTTTCGTACCTTTAGCCAGGGTCCTAAAACATATGGCTATGTGTATTCCGTTGATCCACATGCAGCTGCCAATATCTACCACTCTTGACGGCAATTTCATGGGGCCCAACCTAATGACCTTCATATTTCCCTCGGTTATATGAAACAAGGATTTGTCTTGTTACAAGTGTATTAGTAAGTTCCTGCTTAAAACTGGCATTGAAATATGAATTAGACTGTAATTAATTTTTAAAGCCAGATAGAATTGATGGTCAGGAAGCAAATAGTTGAATCAAAAAAAAATACCATAGATAAAAGCTGCAGGTAATATTGTGTCTTTAAAATTAGGTTCCATCTATAAAGAAAAGGAAAACTGATTAGATTAATTGCCTCATGTTTTAAAAGTTTAAAGTTATTTCCATGAGATTTCCTGGGGAAGAAGGGCAACTCACTGAGACACTTGAGGTGTGCTACTTCCCCTTCATGTATCTGCATGGCACAGCCTTCCAAACTTCAGAGGGAAGGGTGGCTTATTTAAATAATATGGTTGTGTGTGTTGACATTTTCCTGAGACCCAGAATTGTAAATTTCATGGAATGTAATTTGCAGTACACTCTTGAAACAGAAGAGGGTGCTCGTAGGCAAGCTGACGCTACCCAGTTAGAAACATTAGCTTTTGAATTTGGTGGTGCTTCTAATTATGATTAATAAAAGATCTTGGGGGCATCTTATAAAGCATTTCAAAGCATTGTGAGTCCAATGGAGTATAATTAAAATTAATGCAGTAGACAAACACTTTAAAGTATTCTTAATGCCTTGTCTAAAAATGCTGTTGAATACGATTTTACGAATCCCAAAGTTTTAAATACTATGCTTATCTCTAAGCATTTCTAACTATTAAAGAGACAGAAAAATGGTGTCTTTCTTTTCCAAAGATTTCAAACAAACTTTTTCTAATGAGAGTTACTAAACTTTAAATAGTCCTACTTTAAAAGATTTATAAAATATAATTAATTCATCTTGTTTTGGCATGTGTCAAGGTCAATGTAGTCTTTAGAAAGCTCCAGCTCAGGATTGTATCTTCAGATTCTTAGGTAAGAACAAGCAAATACCGAATATTCTCTGCTAATTTGACTCAGGGACAAGCCTTCACACTGTTTCAATCCTTAGAAAGCAGTAACGAACATTGTCCTTTTTAAGATGGGCTCTACATTTCTCTTAGAAATCTTTCTAGGTGGATGTTGTCATTCTTTTATAAAGCCTGTTAGGATACTTTATTTCCAAAAATATTACATCATGAGTAAGTCTATGAGCATAGCTAAACACATGAGGCATTCCCAAAGATGTCTTCCACATTCTGAAGTATAATACAAAAGGCTTCCTTAAGAAATTGGCTGTCACAGTTTGCCACTTTGAGTCATCTCAAAATGCTATGTGACCATAGTTCCAATTAATCACCATGCTGATCATTCTAATGTTTATCAAATGCTTACTATATGTCTGTATTTTTCTAGGCACTGGGGACAAGCAATCAAAAAACCAGTTAATTTTTGCTCGTACAGGGTATATGATAGTTGGGGAAGTCAGACAATAAACAGATACCAAGTTGTGATCATTGCTATGCAGAAATATAAAGCAAGGTAAAGTGACAAAGAGTGATACAAGGATGCTATTTTAGATGGGTTGGTCAGAAATGTCCTCTCTGATGAGATGACATTCTAGCAGAGACCTGAAAGAAATGACAGAGAGCCACCCAGATCCCCCAGGGGAAGAGTGCGCCTAGCAGAGGCACTGCTAATGCACAGGCGCTGGGATCAGAGGGTGCTAGCCAGTCAGAGGGACTTCACGGAGGGCAGATGGGGGCTGGGTGGTTAAATCAGGGTGAGCAAGGTGGGGGGGGATGCAGGTGGGAGCAATCGGAGGAATTGTGGGCATGTCAGGGAGGCCGTGGTAAGTACTTTGGATTTTGTTCTGAGTAAGATGGGAGCCCCTAGAAGGCTTTGTGCAGAGGAGTGACATGAACTTTATCACATGCTAAGATGGTTCTGTGGACATAAAAGGGGGACAACGGCAGGAGCAGAGAGAACAGTTAGGACTCTGTTGCAATGCACAGGTGTCTCAGTCTGTTTCTGCTGCCGTACCTTAGCGTGGATAATTTGTAAACAACATTTATTTCTTACAGTTATGGAGGCTGGGAAGTCCAAGATCAAGGTGCCAACATATTGGGTGTCTGGTGAGGCCCTGTTCCTCATAGATAGCATCTTGTTACTGTGTTCGCGTGTGGCTGAAGGGGCAAAAGGGCTCCCTCAATCTTTTTCATAAGGTCATTATCCCATTCACAGGGACTCCACCCTCATGAAACAATCGCCCCCCAAAGGCCCCGCCTTGTAATACCATCACCTTGGGGTTAGGTTTCAACATGTAAATCTTGGAAGGACACAAACATTCAGCCAGTAGCACCAGGTGAGAGGCGAGGATGATTAGGAGTGGTGATGAGAGAGGAAAAATGGTTGTACTCAGAACATATTTGAAATATAGAGCCAATAGTGTGTGCTGATGGATTGGATGTGGGCTGTGACGGAAAAAGGGGAACCAAAAATAAATCCCAGATTTTTGATCTGAGCAACTAAAGAATGGAATTTTTTTTTTTTTTTTTTGAGACAGAGTCTCACTGTGTTGCCTGGGCTGGAGTGCCGTGGCATCAGCCTAGCTCACAGCAACCTCAAACTCCTGGGCTCAAGCGATCCTCCTACTTTAGCCTCCTGAGTAGCTGGGACTACAGGCACGCGCCACCATGCCCAGCTAATTTTTTTCTATATATTTTTAGTTGTCCAGCTAATTTCTTTCTATTTTTCGTAGAGACGGGGGTCTTGCTCTTGCTCAGGCTGGTCTTGAATGCCTGACCTCAAGTGATTCTCCTGCCCCAGCCTCCCAAAGTGCTAGGATTACAGGTGTAAGCCACCATGCCCGGCCTGGAATTTTTTGATTGTTTGTTTTTTGTGAGATAGTGTCTTGCTCTGTTGCCCAGGCTAGAGTACAGTGATGCGATCACAGCTCACTGCAGCCTCCAACTCCAAGGCTCAAATGATCCTCCTGACTCAGCTTCCTGAGTAGCCAGGACTCCACCTGCACGCCATCATGCCCAGCTAATTTTTAAATTTTTTTTGTAGAGATGGGACCTTGCTATATTGCCCAGGTCTTGAGCTTCTGGGCTCAAGCAATCCTCCTGGCTCTACTTCCCAAACTGCTGTGATTACAGGTGTGAGCCACTGTGCCTGGGCTGGGGGTTTATTTATTTATTTATTTATTTATTTTTATGGAGGAGGGGAAGACTGTTGCAGGAGCAGGTCTGGAGAGAGAGATCAGGAGTTCGGGTGTGGATGTGTTAACTTTGAGATGCCTGTTGGACATTCAAGTGGAGACAGCAAGTAGCAATTGGAGGTATAAGACAGGAAAGAGGGTGGGCTGGAGATGTGACTCTGAGAGACATAAACACTTAGAGCTGGGGACACTGGATGGGATCCCCTGGGAGTGAGTATAAAGAAGAGAAGTGGCCTGAGAACCAAGTCCCTGGGCTCTCTGAAGCGTAGAGTTCAGGAAAATGAGGACAATGCAGCAAAGGACACTGAAGAAGAGTAGCTCGAGAAGGAGAAATAAGAGAGTGGTATCCCAGAGGTCCAGTGAACAAGGCTGTACTCAGCTGACTTGAATGCTGCCAACAGGGTAAGCGGAGGACTAAGAGTCGACCATTGGGTTTCGCAACATGGCACTTGGTGTCCTTGACAGAAACAGTCATTGCAGTGATGGTCATGGAAGCCAGCTCAGGAGGCCGCGGATCCAGTGGGTAGATGGCTCTGTGGGGGAGGTAAAAACGTCTTTTTGCCCTCTTAGGTCCTGTGGTTGGCCTAAGAATTAAAATGACATAAGACAGATTAGCAGGAGAAAATCATGTGCATTTTACGTAATACTTTTACATGGAAGGAAGTCTTCAAAAGGAAAATGCAGCCCCTAAGAAGCCATTAGGCCACAAAGCTTATATACCTTTCGCACAGAGAACAATACATTATTGGGGATGTGTCAAGACAAAGGCTATGGGCATTAAATTGTGGGACACTGGCTAGGAAATACATGGGGGAAACTAATGAAAGATAAGGGTTATTTCAGTAGGTTTGATGTGTAGGTTCATTTTGGCATTGGCTCCCAGTCTCTGGTGATAGGAAGGTTCTTCTCTTTCTAGTACAGGGAAGGCACCTTTTTCAGGAGAAATTTTACGATCTGCTTTTAGGTAGAAAGGAGCAGGTCAGAGAGCCTTTCCTGCGTCTGCTGTTTCTCAAGTGCCTTCAGCTTAAAATAATCCATATGCCAAAGCAGCATATTTTGCGGTGGCATGTTTTGAACCTCTTCAGTTCTTTTGAGTTTTGCTGTAAATATGAACACTGGGACGGTAGCTGCTGAGGTTGAGATCTTTTAACTTCTCTCCCGCACCCCTTAAGATCCAAATCTTGATACTTTGTCTCTACTCGTGACTCTTTCTTCATTATTATGATGGTTATTACTTTTATCTTGTTAATGTTGACTCTTGCTAAAACATTCTTTTTCTCTTCCTTCCTGTCAGCGCTTATGGAAAACGATTCCTTGTCATCTTTCGGCCCATGTCATCCGAATCATGTGCTGTTTCTGGCGTGAGTGCTTTGGATGTACCAGCTTGCATTTCTTCAGAATTTTCATTAGCTGTATGTATGATGTTGCAGGCATCACATATTTCAAAATAAATTTAGCCATTGATTCAATTACTTCTTGTTTTGTTTTAAAATTTTTCTTGGTTGAGCTCCACTGGGTCCATGTCATTTCACGTTGGGATGGCAATGCCACTTCACATTTTGTTATCACACTCAGAATAATTATAAACCAGTTGCTGGTTTCACAAGCTTGAGAATGCCTACAACTTCCTGCTGGATTAAAAAAAAAAACAGAACCATTTAGTCATCGTTTTTATATCTACCTAACCATTTGAACTTTGGTTCTTTATTAGTCTGATATAATAATATACTATGTAAATAATTGTCTAGTAAATAACAAGTGAATTTTAATAAAATTAAAGTATCTGCAAAAGGTGCAATTTAAACCACTGCTAAATCATACTATTAATGTGAAGTTTGATTTTCTTGATTCATTGTTTAGCTTTAAGACTGTTTTGCTGGCCGTGACCCCACTGGGCAGAGCAACCCAAGCCTGGCAGAGCAGAGGACACCACCAGGCTGCCATGGACCAAAACAAAACAAAACAAAACCAAAACTGTTTCGTGTGGTTAAAATAAGGAGGCAATCAAAGTGTGATTTCGTGAATCACACGGTTTGTTGCCACACAAAGTGAATTTTTTTCTCACAATGCTTAAAGAGGAGAAGAACCAGAACGAATCTCACAGGGAATAAATACACTTGAGAGATGAACTACATTAACCATGTAGTGAGTTCAAAAATTATTAAAGTCTAGTTGCTCAATTAAGATGAAAGCAGGCATCTGTGGAACATAAAGGCTAATTAAAGTGTGAGGCGTAAGAGTGTAGGATTGGTTCTTGGCAGAGATCCTCGATGGTAGGTAAGGTCCCTGGATGCCAGACGGCAGCGCGGGTGTTGGCCGGTGAGGCTCCTGAGGTGAGCTCAAAGGCTAACAGACTGTGGCCCTGCCACCTGTCACAGCTCCAGCTCCCCGCCTTTGGAGAAGCAGCCCGAAAGTGTGCAGCCCTGCCGCGGCCTACGCTCTCAAAGTGTCTGTCAGAAGGTTTACGGGTAAATCATGTGTCGCTGAACTACGGAAATACGTTCTGATAAATGCGTCATTAGGCAGTCTTTGTCCTTGTGTGAATGTCACAGAGTGTACTCACTCCAACCTAGACTATATGGTGCAGCCTACTGCTCCTAGGCTACACACCTGTTTTCAGTAACAGCATGGTGCTGTATTGAGTACTGTAGGCAACAGTAGCATAACGGTATTTGTATAAGTATTTAAACATCTCCAAACAAAGAAAAGGTACGGTAAAAATATGGTATTATGATCTTATGGGACCGCCATCTTATGCACAGTATGTCGTCGATGCGTACTGTCTTACGTGGTGCTTGGCTTTTGGAGTCCAGTGGTTGAGGTCAATAACTCAAACATGGGGTCTGATAAAGTATGATATAACATTCTTGAGGCAAAGGGGAGTACATTCCAAGTTCTCATCTCAGTAAAACATATGTTACTCATGTAGCAAACTATATATGTGTTTGGAATCATTTCAAAGCCAGGTAACTGAAACAATTCACAATTAAAATAGAAGAATAAACTTCAATTGAAAAACATTATTGCTCAAATATGGTAAATATTTCATGTATAAAGTAACCAAACAAAACTTACTAAACAAAAAAATTACATCTTGCAATTCACATTCCATTTTACTCTTTTAAATTTAAAGGTACAAATAAAAATTCCAAATGGTCACATAGAATGACAGAATTAAAGTAACGTAGGTTCTATTTCTTCATCTTTACAATGACTGTTTATTTTAAATCTATGGTTTAAATCAAGCCATATGTAGTGTCAAAAGGGATGAAGACAAAAATTGCACTGAAAGAAGTTTGAACAATTCTGGACCATCATGAATTCCTAAAATGAATATGTGCATCTGAGTCCACGTGTCAGGGGTCCAACTGTATAACTGAGAGTTCTTGAAATTAACTTCCATGTAAGATACTATGTTTATTTAACATTAAGAAATTAAAATATGCTGATTTGAATCTTCCATATGCATTATTAAAACTCAACAGTAATTACACCCATTGTTTAAAACATATGCCAATAAAAAAATTAGGGGGAGAAGGGAGAGTTCTATTTTGGACGTTGCTTGGAATTGCCAGCACGTGGTGATAATCAAAAGCAGAATGACTTTCAGTTGTTGTTTCATTACTGTGTTTAAATTCTCAACAGACAGTACATCCCATTATGGCCTGCACCCAGGGCTGACCGTCCCCCACCCCCATCCTTGGTACACCACTAGATGGCAGATATTTCTGCCAATTGGCAGTGACCCAGTGGTGAAAGGAAAATTAATGATGTAAAGGAGAAACAATTGCTAGGGCCATATCTCAGAGTGCGTGAGAGGAGACGAGACCCCAGGCAGGAGCAGAGGGGCCGACTTAGACTAGAGCACACGCAGTTGCACACTGCATTAGGAGGCAAGGCGGAGTGTACGGATACGGATGAGTGCAAGCCTGTTATCCAAGGTTTTAATTAGTTCTTAGTTTCATTCCCAAAATGAACAAGATTCAGAGACTTTTCACCATCCCATAGACAGCAGGTCCTATTTCTCTAAGGACCCTTTACAACTGACTGTAATTTTATTTTCTGGAACCCCTCCATCATACCTTTCAGTATGTGTTCTTCACTGGTATTAATGCTTGAATATCAGCTATGCTGACCCAAACAAGGACATTCTTGTGATTTTGGAACTGAGATTATCAATTCCCTCTAACAGGGAATAAATGGTTAAGGTAGCTCTGATTTGGGAAATTCATTTGTGAGCACTCTAGAATTTAGTCTCTATTTCTGCTTTTCATCTCTGAGAGAGATGCCACCGATCTGTGAGTGGCTGGGTGGGGGTGGGAGGTGGCACCTCGTTGCAGTGCTTGTCCTTTTCTGCAGAGCTTTATTTTGATATTTTCACACTGCTCAGAGAGAATTCCACCCAAAGGTCCTCAAGTGCCATGAAAAGGACAAGGAAAGAGCATCTTTGAACAGTGGTATTGTTAAATGCCAAGAGCCTGCCTCTCCAGTGGATAATTTTGAGATATTCTGAAACACTTTTCAAAGGCTTTGCTAAGTACTCATTGTGGAAAAGGACAAATCCTATATTAAACTCTCACTGGGATCAGAAATGGCCCTGGGTAAAACTGGGAACTCGATGATGTTTGCAGTCCTCTTTTTATTGCCTTTTCCTCCATCAGTGGATGCTCCAGCCCTCTCTCCGTATACATCTTCGAGGCTTTAGGGGGTCTTCTCCCCTCCCCCCTTTTGCCTTATATATTGAGTGCCAGGAAAAGATATACATCAGTAACTTAGATCTTGGTGTTCTTCCTCTCGGATTTGGCTTCTCCTGCAGGCTTTTTAAATGGAGCTGCTTATTCTTCCATACCCCACAGAGCTTTGACTGCTTCTCAGCCTCCAGTGTGGCCATCCTCCAGCTCACTCTCCACGCTGCAGTCAGTGGGGACACTTTATCTGGCATTTGCCTACCAGCCAGCCTTAGCTTTTGCTACCACTTGCCTTGTTCTCTGTCCTCTGGCCAAACTGAACTGCACTTACTTCCTCAAACCCACCGTGTTCTCAAGCCCCAAGCTTTGGCTGATAGTGCCCTCTGCATGGAACACTCTTCCTTACCGCCTTCCTTTGTCCCTCGCTCATTCCTAACATCTCAGTTTAGGGGTCCAATTTCAGGAAGCCTTCCCTAGCCCTCCTCATTCAGGTTAGTGATCCTTAGAAGAAATTTTCAGTACTAATCCCATTATAATGTAAATACTTGCATATTTTTCTTTTTCCTCACTCTGTTTGGGATTTTGATCAGGGTGACTCTGCTCACAGTAATGTCCCATTTTCTGGGAAGAAGCCTGTCTACAAGGGTGGTGGTAGGTGATAGTAGCAGCAATGCCAGTGGTATGGGGCTAGTCTCCGGCCAGAGCTTATGACCTACGTGTTGAATATAAAGCAGTGCATGAATGAATGATAGGATGCATTTAGATCAATGCACTACTTCTCCCAAGGATAGTTGCATTTTAGTCCCTAATCTCCTCCCTCACACAAATAGGCTAGAAATTCCATTTTATAACAATTTAACAATAAATTTATATCAAAAACTTTTTTTTTATTTCAGCATATTATGGGGGTACAGATGTTTAGGTTACGTATGTTGCCCTTGCCCCCCCTCCTATATCAAAAACTTTTAATGAATGTTTTTCATATTTGAGGTACTAAGCTTGGAACTCAAGGCGCACATAAGGATGAATAATACACAGCCTCAGTCCTCAAGAAATTTAAAATCTATCATGCTTATGGTTAGAAATATGCTTCTTAAAAATAAACACACACATATATCTTTAAGAGGTTGAAAAGATTAAAATGTTTCTTTTAAAATTTGATTTAATCTTGTTTTTGAAAGCTGGTGAAAGTGGAGAGCAAGAACCCTTAGCTTTTCAGCACCTACCATGTGCCAGGGACCATGTTTTCTCATTTAATACCCAACATCTGACCTCTTCTTATTGTGAAATGAAAGCATCTGTCTCTTGCTAAAGATATCTTGGAACCATTGTGTAGCTGCAGAAAGTTTTTCCCCTGTGCTTGAAACAATATCAGGTGCTTTATTTCTTGACGTATCCACATACGAATAAATTATAACCTCAAATGAAAACCATTTGAATAAAGAATTACTCACTAGTTCACTCCAAGTAAACATATACAAGATAACAAGTATTTGTTAGGAACTTCTTATGTGGCCAAGACAATGCTAGGTACTACAACTTAGGGAACAAATGGAACTGTACAAATCACAGTGCGCTTAAATTTATGGGACCACAAAGTTGTCCCATAAATTGGGGTTGTGAGATCCATAACTGCTCTCTCATCTTCTCTTCACCTTTCAGAGTCCCCTTATTTTTTTATATATAATATCCAGAATTTTTAGCTGTTCTTAGCAGAAAGAATAGGAAAAAGTGTTTACTCCATGTTGTCTCTGCTTCTCCTGATATTTGAAGCACCTAAGACAACAATATAGACTATTCAAGATGCTGCCATTTAAACTTTATAAAATGAGACAAATTAGAAAAGAAGAAAAGGACAGTTATTGTGGGAACAAAGCTGGTTGGTTTTTTCCAGGTCATAGCTTTAAGTTTAGATTATTGTTCTTTATCTCTGTCTTCTTTAAATTTAAATTTAGGTTGGAGAAATAACTGGAGACAATGAACGGTATCCTTGCTAATATTTCATGTTCATGTATGATTATACACATTATGATTAAAGAAATGAAAATGGAATCATTTGTTAGCTAGGAAATTACTGAATCCTTATCAAGCCCTGATGAGGATGTTGAAAAAGTAGTGATGAGGAAAATTGTGTTTGAAGTCATCCTGCGTACTTTCCATGAGTTAATTACAATCAGTAACTTTCATATGTACACGTTTACATCTCTTGAATATTAAAATATTTTGAAATAGGCAGTGATGTGCTTACTAAGAGTGTCCCACTGTGTGATAACGTCACCAGTTGGCCATAGCATTGTGTCATATGGTCACTTTAACTGAAATCCTGTTGGCGTGTGGGGAGGGATTCATCATGGTAGAATAGAATCTGATGTTCAAATAAAGTAAGTTGATTTTGGAGTGTATTAGAAAATGGAAAATGTTACAAAAGTGCAGAGTGTAAAATACATCAGAACTGCCAACATTGTAACTGTTTCAAAGTTACAGGGTGAGGCAGAGATTATCTGGCTTTTCATTTCCTGGAAGATGTATACAAGATGAAACCGAGGCAGAGAAACACAATGCTGCTGGGTTTAGTGCATTGGTTGCAAAATGTTTGGAAACTAATTATGAATATTTGCTGCCTCAAGCCATATGCTCAAAGACTAACTTGTATTTTTCATTACCAATAAATATATTATTTAGAGTCTATTATTGAAATACCCTGTATTTGACTGTAAAGTTTAATATGTAAAAGATAATAGGTTGTCTCTAAAATATTTTTTCTTTACATTTTTATCTAACAAAAGGACTTCATAAATACGGCCTTTTCTCACAATAAGCAAAGTGAAATTCTTTCTTTACTTTTGGAATAATATGACTAAAACCTCCAGGCAAAAGTAATGAGAACATACAGAATGCAAAGACTTTAATCTGATTATTAATATTTGCTTAAATGTTGCAAAAAACTGGTGTTGATTACCAATGATATCTTGAATATATATTATAGTACCTAAACAAAGCAGGAGCAAATGAAAATCTGATGCTCTAAACTGTGATGGGCATTTGGGGAAGAGCTTTGGCACAGTCGTAACTTAAAAGAAATAAGTATTCAAAGAAGGACCAAGGCTCAACATTCCTTTTTTATTTTCTATTTGATAACATAAAAAATAGTCACTGTAAAATTGCCTCACTGAGGCTTTGGGGTCTTGAAATTTCTATTTTAGCATCAAAAGTGTTTTGTATATGCAATGCATTTCCCTTTTGAGTTTGAAAAATTGACAAAAGAAATCTGACCATTATGTGACCATAACAGACTGCTTGTTTCATGATAATCCTTGGTCAAAGCTATCAAATTTCAGTTTATAAAAATTCCTTTACATACTTTTCGAATGCTCTTGTGGCTGATGAGGGTACTCAAGAGATTACAATGAGGGAAAACCAAGTCTTTTTTAGTCACAGTTCAATCAGAGAATGGGCCCTGTGTTAGTTATCTCATGTTGTATAACAAGTTACCCCAAAACTTAACTGCTTAAAATTACAAATATTTATTATCTCATACAGTTTTTGAGGATCAGGAATCTAGGGGATGCTTAGATGAATCTTGCATGGATGCAGTCAAACTGTCGATCAGGGCTGCAATCATCTGACAGTTCAACTGGGGAAGGATCTATTTCCAAGCTTACTCATGTGATTGCAGGTTTTTGATACTTGCTAACTATGGGCTTGAATCTCAGTTCCTTGCCACATGGACCTCTGCGCAGGCTACCTGAGTATCCTCATGACATGATGGCTGGCTTCCCCAAAAGTGAGTGATCTGAGACAAAGAGAGAGAGAGAGCCCAGGAAAGAATCCACAGCTATTTATAACCTAATCTCAGAAGAGATATGCCATTACTTCTGCTTTATTTTACTGGTGAACCAGACAAACCATGGTACAATGTAGGAGGGGACAATACCACATTGTGAATATCAGGAGGTTTCATTTTACTGGTAAATCAGACAAATCATGGTATAATATAGGAGGGGACAACACCATATTGTGAATACCCGGAGGCCATCTAGGAAGCTGGATACCACAGGTCCATAGCAGATGTGCAACTTGGATTTACCTAGCACTTGTCTTAAAGCATACCTCCACTAATGGTCACTGTCTTATTATTGGGAAGAAATAACTAGAGACTATTCAGACAGATTGCATGGGTCAAATAAAGAGTTTCTAACACTTCTCTCCCAATGTTGCACAACCTTTCATAACCTAAGTATACTAAGTGTAATGAGCAATAACAATTCAACTCTTAGTCACACTTTTTATGGGTACCAAGGTCCACGTTTGATTTCAAAAATATGCAATGATCTATAGTATAGCCCTGAGAAGGGTATCATATATAATGAGGTAAAATAAAACAGTATGCTGTCACAGCAAGATAGGTGCTCACCACTCCTATGCATTTAGGAGTAAAGACTTAAAATCTTGCTATGAAAAAGATGAAAAACAAGAGACCTTTCAGCTTTCTTATTTCCCAGCTTGAATAATTTAATTGGATTTTATAATATCAGTAGGAATCAATGACTGCTTTTAGTTTTTCTACTTTGGGTGAAAGATAAGTCACTTGGAATATTTCTGGTAGTAAACTGCCAGATAGACAGATATAACCATTAAAAATTACCCTATAAACTTCTTGGATTTTTGTAAAAGAAATTTCTAATAGTTTTGAACTTACGAAAGTTTTCTAAAGGGTGTCATATAAATCAGCTTCTTGAAACTCACAAACCATAAGGTACCTGACTCAGGCAAATCAAATACAGAGTGGTAGGGCATAAATAGCTCTACTGCACTTAGATGCACAAATGAATACATAAACAGCCAATTTTAAACGTAATAGGATTTTTAATCATCAAATAACCATCAGGTTAGGTCAAAGAGCTATCCGTAGGCTAGAAAGGCTGTTTAAAGGCAGAGCTGTGGCAACAGATGACTTCTTCTCTTTTCTAACCTCCAGGTTATCTGTGCTTACATCTACTCTCAGCCTTAGCTAGTTAAGGTATGCCTAAGATGCCCTGTCCTTCAGGGGAGGGAGGGAATTATTGCAGGCCAAAAGATGGTGATTTCTGCCTGAGGAGGAAAAGGAGCCTGGTTGGTATTGGCGTGCTGACTTTATTTTAGCAGTGGTTTTCCCACCTTGGCTGCATATTAGAATCATTCTCTGGAAGGGGATTCAGGCACCAAACTGTTTGGAAGCTCCCCAGGTGATTTTAATGTGTGCCCGAAGTTGAGAATCGTTGTCTTAGGACAGTGGGCCTCATTTTAGCGCCTATGAGAATCACCTGGAGAGCATGTGAAAGTTACGGAATGTTGCGACCCCTCCTCCAGTTTCTGATTCAGTACGTCTGGGGTGGGACCCGACATTTGCACAAGTTCCCCGATGATACAGATGCTGCTGTACCACACTTGGAGAACCAGTCTTAGAATCTAGCTCTTGTTATATTTTTAGATAACAAAAAAATGTAGTTCAGCTGTAAGTGGGGAGTAAGGGCAGGCATGAAAATGGGTAAAGGGAGAAGACAGATACCACTAGTCTCCCTTCATTCTTCTCCCCAGCTTCGGTGGGGCTGGGATCTACCACTGCATTGTCCCTCCCCTGTTTTCTCAGTCTTCATTTCACAGATGGACAAGCGTCATGTGACCGGCCCAAAGCGGGGCTCTTTGCTCTCGCAGGCCAACCCCTTCTCCACCCGGGCACGGAGTCTTCCGTTAATCCCGCTCCCTTCAATAATCGCCCTCACCTGCCCTGCCACGCCTCTGGCGTCCTCCGCCGTTGCGCGTGCAACGCACATCGCCGTTCAAAACGCGCACCCAGTCACCCCGCGCAGCGCAGCGCGAGCTGGGCGGGCGCCGAGGGCCGGGCGCTGGGAGCGGCTGTCATGGCCTGCGTCAACCCGGTGGTAAGGAGGGCCGCAGGCTTTCCGCGGTGGGGGCGCTCTGGGACGCCAGCTTCGAGGCAGCTGAACCCTGTACACCCTTTTGTTCCCCCTGAGGCTTAACAGACTTTCATAAAAGCTGGGGCTGTCCTACACCTTTGTGTAGGAGAAAACCGATAAGGGCCAGTAGGTCAGCCGGAAGTTGGGCCTGGCCCCACCGGAAGAAGAAGTGTCCTTTCCCCTCTAAGTTGGGGTGTTTAGAGGCAGAGCTCACCTTCGTCACTGCTGATTTCCTAAATGTTTAGAAAATTCTCAAGTTCACTTGTATTAATTTTAGTATGGGAATTGGTGATTCTAAGCTTTTTTACTAACCTGAAGTAACAAGTAACATATTTCATGTTGCCGACCACATATTTTTAGTGTCTTCCCTACACTACCCTTCCATTTCTTCATCCTTTAGCATCTTAACTGTTCGACCCACATACATTGCCCTCCTACCCCAAATGGGTTCCTGAACCTCACAGTGAGGATTTATAGGCTACATTGTGCTTATGATATCATTAATCTTAAAACTTGAATTAAAAGAAAAATAATCAAGGATTCTTCTTTATTAATTCATCTCAACAGACTTCCCATTTTGTGAAAGGCAATGTGCTTGTCCAGATCTGTTATTTTATGGGTTCCATACGCAGCATAAAAAGATCCATTTTTTGGAGGCATAACTACTGTAATGTATATCCATTTTATGATAATGTGTTCAGATATGTAAAATATGTATACTGTACTTGAATTTACATTTACCAGGTTTACCAATTTACCTGACTGTAAATTCCAAGAAGGAGAGTGTGTATTTTCTTTTAAAGGAATTAAGATGAATTTCTGGACTGTATATAGTTTTAAAAAAGATAATAGGTAAAGCAATATAAGGCCTAACTATAGTCCTAGAAGAGAAACTATGTTTAATACCTATTTTGATTTTGAAAAATTGTGTTCTAATGGGTTCTTTTTGACTACTGCTGTTATATACTCTGAGGGCAGATCTTAAAGATGTTTTTAGCCCTACGAGTTTTTTCCTCTAGCTTTAAGTGTGATCACACTAGCTGAGACTAACACTGAAGCATCAATTTAGTATTCCTTTATCAGGGTAAACTGAGAAGAAGCAACTAATTTAGGGGCATTTAGTTTTAATGCAGATGCTTGTGAGTAACATTTAAATGTTACTGATTGGCCTATTCATAGGCTTACCCTGGATCTTTGCAAGGATTACTTTAAAATGTAGCTACTCTTGGCAAGAGCAGGAGTATTTAGGGTAGTTACTGGGTAGTATGAAAAAGCAATCCTGTAATAGAATGCCACAATTTTCATTTTGGCCTGATTAAGCAATTTGAAATAAGAGCAACTCAACTAAATTCCTGTTTTGCCATTTCTTATTAATGGAACTTCCACTAGATCAGTATTGTCAGCACGCTTAGCATGGCCATTTTGAACTGGGAGCTGGTGTGAAGCACAATTTACATAGATTTGAAGGACTCTGTGTGTGTCACATGTTCATTGTTTTGTGAATATAGCCAATGTTTAATCTGGTAGAAATCTTAATTTTGTTATTATGACATGTTTTCACTAGGAAGCATTGTAGAATGTTGTTTAGTCTCTGCAATGTGCACATTGTGGAAGGGTAAGGTTCGTTTGTGCCTTTCTTAGTTTCTGTTAGGAAATCCATTTTGCTACAGTTATATTTTAACTTGACAATGGTTCAGAATATTTTTCTGAACTTTGCGTATTTTGGAAGTGGGATGGGCTTTGGCTACTCTATTATAAGTGCTTACCGCAGTCTTATGGCTTGGAGTTTATTTTTATTTGTGGAAATAATACAGTGAACCCTAAAGGCTCTCTTGGCCACTTTGAGAAAAAGGTAAATTGAAAACAGCAGATCTATTTCCAGCTGCCTTAAATTAATTTCCCTTTTAAAAAGGAGTGAAGAGTCTAAATACTAACACAAAAGCCAAGTTACATAACAATACCCATACATCTTTATGAGATTATTAGCTCATACGTTATTGTAGTTTTGTAATTCAGCCTTGTAGTTAGGCTGAGACTGTGGGTCTGAAGCTAACACAATTTATAGAAAGCTAAGACTATACTGGGAGTAGGATGTACTTAGTAAAAATTTCATGGTGGTTTTTCTTTAAACTACAAGATTAGAAAGTGTAAACTGCATATCTTCAAAGGCTACATATATTCAAACTTGAGAAATTAAAACTTTAACAATTGTTTTATGTAGCCTAAACTCTACAGATCGGTAATCGAAGATGTAATTGAAGGAGTGCGAGACCTGTTCGCTGAAGAAGGTATAGAGGAACAGGTTTTAAAAGACTTGAAGCAGGTTTGTAGACAATACAAGTTTCTCTTTCTGTCTTTTGTTGTTTTTTCAGCTTAAATTGATATAGTTCTAACCCCTCAATTATCGCTTAGTACTTTTCCCATTCATTGTGACATTAGCTGCCAATTTTTAAAAAAATTTTATAAATCAGTAATAAATATCTTAACATTTTTTTTTCTGTGCAGCTCTGGGAGACCAAGGTTTTGCAGTCTAAAGCAACAGAAGACTTCTTTAGAAATAGCGTCCATTCACCTCTGTTCACTCTTCAGCTGCCACACAGCTTGCACCAAACATTGCAATCATCAACAGGTTGGATACAGTTAGAAAATTAGTAGTGATATTTGTATCTTCAGAACAAATTCTCATTTGGTGGTGTTTTTTAATTAGAGCAGTGTTTTTAAGGTTGAGAAGGCTTGGACATCAAAATCATTTCCATTAAGTGAACACAGTATAAATCATCACTGTGTAATTATTAATTAAAAAAAACCCAGGTTATTCAAACCAGTTTCTATGTTAAAGATTAAATTCTACAAAGGTGACAAAGCCTTACCTTAGAGGAACAAGTTGTGTAGTTTGAGGGATACTAGGAGCACTCATTGGTGGTCTCAGAGAATTTGATTGGGTTTAGTCCAGAATTAATCCAGCTGCCATTGCTGAAGTTGTAGAGAAAGGTGAGTGCTTGCATGTTTGTGCACTCTCTCTTACTTCTGTGTATATTCTAAATCTGTTACTGTATTGGAAACAAAATGGAGAGTTAACAAGAATATGGAGAATTATTCATGCTACCTCACTGTTTTGGATATATAAAATGATAGCTAGAAATTGACTATGCATTTTATCTTTATTCTTAGATTTATTACATCTAGACTTCTGCTTTTAAGGGAAATATTTGTCCATATTTTGTGTATCAATTTAAACTGGAAAAGACTAGCTTATAAAAGATAAAAATGATACTATTCTATCTTTCTAGCCTTTGTTCCTTCTTTTTTTCTCTAATTCTTACCTTTATGCTACTTATGTATGTATATATGTGTGTACATGACACACAAAAATAAGTTTTATCAGGTTTAGCTGAAATTCAATAGCATAGTGTCTGCAAGAAGTGAGGGTAGATTTTGGATTAGATTGTCAGTAATAACTAGATGGTTCTTTGCATGCTTGGGAAAGTTCACATGAAAATTACATGGGCTGAGGTGAAGAGGAAATAGAAAGGATGCTTAGTACCTCTTCTATTACAAAATGGGAGAATTTGTGTGGCAGCAATTATAACTTATAAAAATAAAATAAATTAATAATATTGAATTACCCAAACAAGTTTTATCTGATACTGTGCTTATAATCTTTCTTCATAATACTTAGTCATGGCAGTTTTTGTTGTTGACACATTGAAACATTTTTCATCAGTTGAGTTTTTGGCTATGCTTTAATTTTTAATTTTACTATTTATCAGATCATGCCTTTAACTTCTCTGTTTAAAGTTCTTTTGGACTTTTTTTCTTTATTAAAGACTGCTAAAGTTTTTTTTTTTTTTTTTTAAACTTAGGGTTGGTGTGAGAGTGTGGTGGGTATGCGGGCGGGCGGAAAAGCATAGTTAACATTTCTTAGGTTCTTTGTCATTCAAAATTGCAATACTCGATTTTGCCTCAAGATGGTAATATTACCAGTGATTTAAATCACAAAATAGTCTTGCAACTAATATATCTTGCTGGTTTTTACTTAGCACCTTAGTCTGTGTCTTAGAAGTTAGAATAATAGAAATAATTGGATTTAAAATAAGACAGTTTTTCTCATTCTTTTCTACATCATTTGTAATGAAGAGGATTAAGAAGTACATGTATCCTTTGAAAGTGCATTATAGACCTGTGCCTATTTCTCTTCATTTCTAGTTACTATACAATAAGATTCTTGAAATAAATAGCCTCATAAAATTGAAGTACTTCTTAATTATATCTTCTCATGGTATGCTTTTAAAAGCCTGATTAAAATAAACTTGCTTCTTCAACCTTTTTATCTCTTTTGATAACAAATTCAAATTAAATCTACAATTGAATAAGTCATTTGCTTTTGTCTATTCCAACTTAAAACTTGTTTGTTCTACCATATTTTCTTTGTGTTGTCTATTTGTTTAGTAATTTTCTGTATCTTCAGTTCTCAACTTTTTTTGGTCTCAAGACCTCTTTATACTCTTAAAAATTAAGGACCCCAAAGAGCTTTTTTAAAAATGTAGGTTGTAAGTACTTATTTACATATTAGAAATTAAAGCTGAGAAATTTTTAAAAAATGTTATTTTATTAATTTAAAAATTCAGTTATACATTACCATCATAACACATTTATGGGAAATAACTGTTTTCCAGAACAAAAGATGTTTGGTGAGATTTTCCTTTTTTGCAAATCTGTAGATTACTTTGGGCAGTATGGTCATTTGCTTAAGTATATTCCTAGATATTTTATTTCTTTTGCTGCTATCGTAAATGGTATTGGATTCTTGATTTGATTCTCAGCTTGGCTACTGTTAGTGTTTAGAAATGCTGAGTTGTGTACATTAATTTTGTAACCTGAGACTTTTCTGAATTTATTTATCAATTCTAGGAATCTTTTGGAGGAGCCTTTAGGGTTTTCTAGATATTAGATATCATCAGCAAACAGGGATAGTTTGACCTCCTCTATTCTGATTTGAATGCCGTTTCTTTCTTTTTCTTACCTGATTGCTCTGACTACAATTTCCAGTAGTATGTTGAATAGAAGTAGTGAAAGTGGGCATCCTTGTCTTGTTCCAATTCTTGGGAATGCTTTCAACTTTTCCCCATTCAGTACGATGTTGGCTCTGGGTTTGTCACATAATAGCTTTATTATTTTGAGTATGTTCCTTCTATGCCTGTTGAGGGTTTTTATCATGAAGGAATGCTGGATTTTGTTGAATGCTTTTTCTGCCTCTATTGAGGTGATCATATAGTTTTTGTTTTTAATTCTGTTTATATGGTGAGTTACATTTATTGATCTGTGTATGTTGAACCATCCTTGTGTTCCTGGGGTGAAACCCACTCGATGATGGTGAATTGTTTTCTTGATGTGCTATTGGATTCGATCAGCTGGTAGTTCTTTGAGGATTTTTGCATGTATGTTCATGAGGCATATTAGTCTTTAGTTTTATTTTTTTGTTGTGTCCTTTCCTGGCTTTGGTATCAGGACGATACTGACTTTGTAGAATGAGTTAAGGAGGATTCCCTCTTTCGTAGTACTATGGAACAGTTTCAGTAGTAGGGAGGTACCAGTTCTTTGTAGGTCTGGTAGAATTTGGCTGCGAACTCATCTGGTCCAGGAGTTTTTTTTTTTTTTTGGGAGATTTTTTATTACTGTTTCAATCTTACTATTTGTTATTGTTCTGTTCAGGATTTCTACTTCTTCCTGATTCAAGCTTGGGAGATTATGTGTTCCAAAAATTTATCCGTTTCCTCTAGGTTTTCTAGTTTGTTCATAGAGGTTTTCCTAGTAGTCTCAGATGATCTTTTGTATTTCTGTGGTATTAGTTGTAATGTCTCCTTTTTAATTTGTGATTGAGCTTATTTCAATTTTCTCTTCTTGGACAATCTTGTTAGTGGTCTATTTTCTTTTTAAAGAACCAGCTTTTCCTTTCATTGAGGCTTTTTTTTTTTTTGGTTTAAATTTCATTTAGTTCTTCCCTGGTTGTTGTTATTTCTTCTGCTTGCTTTCAGTTTGGTTTGTTCTTGTTTCTTGGAGAAAGATTTTATTTCTCCTTCATTTATGAAACTTGATTTTTGCAGGATACAAAATTCTTGGCTGACAGTTATTCTGGTTAAGAATACTAATAAATGGGACTCTAATCCCTTCTGGCTTGTAAGGTTCCTGCTGAGAAGTCTGCAATTAGTCTGATTGGGCTTCCTTTGTAAATTACTTGATGCTTTCATCTCACATCAAGTAAGATGGAAGATTTTCTCCTTCACTTTGACTTTGGCCAGAGTGATGAATATGTGCCTTAGTGATATCCTGTTTGCAGTGAATCTTGGAGGAGTTTGATGACCTTGTATCTGGATGTCTACATCTCTAGCAAGACCAGGGAAGTTTTCCTCCATTATTCCTACAAATGGTTTTTCCATGCTTTTTGCTTTTTATTTTTGTCCCTCAGGGATACCTATGATTCTTATGTTTGGCTGTTTTATATAATCCCATATTTCTGAGAGATTTTGTTCCTTTCTCCTGATTATGATTCTTTTTTCTTCATTTTTGACTGACTGGGTTAATTTGAAAGCCTTGTTTTCACACTCTGAAATTCTTTCGTCTGCTTGATGTAGTCTGTTGTTAAAACTTTCCACTGGGTTTTGAGACGTTTTAAACCATCAGATCAGTTCTTGACAAGGTTAAATTATACTCTTTGCAGTCTGGGTTCCAGTTCCTCTGGGGCCAAGTTCACTGCCAGCTCTGTAAGTGGAACAATTCTAAGCTGGTTGTACCTGGTGGTGGTGCTGGAGAACCACCATTTTGCAGCTGACAAAGTATTCCCAGGGCTTTAGAAAACAGCTTCAGGCAGCTGCAAATGTAGGAGTCAAAAGAGTATGAACATTTAACAAAGATGGTTCTGTGAGTGCTAGTGTAATTTTACTGTATTTGAGATTATGCTTTGTAGCTTTCAATAAAGGGCCTTAATTAAAGCATAAAAAAAACCATTTTCTACTGTATTTTGAAATTCCCTAAAGGACTCTTTCATTTCCAGAAATTCTGTGATGTTTTTATTTAAATACCTATTTCTTTAGTGACTATGTCATTCATGTCCTGAATCATTTTTTTTGGTTTCTTTGTGTTGGTTTTCAACTTTCTTATTGATCCCACTGAGTTTACTTGTAATTCATATTTTGAATTCCATATGTGACTTTTCAAAAATTTCCTTTTGGTTGGAGTCCATGTCTGGAGAGTTAGTTTGATCCTTTGAGAGTGTCAAAACAGCCTGCTTTTTCATATCGCCAGGGTTCTTATGCTGGTTCCTTCTTATCTGGAACCTCTTCCCGCAGCTCAAAACAGATAGCTTTGCAGTCTACCTGTTCTCCTCTGCTGGGAACTCTGCTGATCACAGTAGAAAGGGAGAGGCACACTGCCTTCCAGCTCATGCATGTAAGTATCCGCTGTGGTGCTGCTGGCAGTTTGGGTCATTTGGACCTCAGATCCCTGGGAGAGTGATCAGATACCAGCAGTGGAGGACTAGGTTAGGTGATTCCCAGGACCCTGGATGGTGTGCTTGAGTCCTAGGGAAATGAGACCAAACTTGCCCTCAAGCCTCCTTGTGTTCAGGCACTGGCTGTAACAGTGAAGCCTGGGGTGATCTCCTGCTCCTGAAGCTGTTTCAGGCAAGAGAAGGGCGAATGCACTGTGAGCCTGCGACTGACCGAAGGGGTGGGCTCCTCTTGACAGCATGAGCAGACGCAGGCAGCTGTGGGATGCACAAGCTGCTCATACCTCCTCCTCTTGGCAGTGACAGTGGTCTCTGTCCTTTTGGGGACACGAAAGTTCTCAGATTCCCAGCTCCCACCCTGGCCAACCTGCAGCAGAGGTGGTGGAGGCAGCTCAACCCAGTGAGTGCAGGCTACCAGATTGGCTGTGGGCTGTGGCTGTATTGCTCCAGTGGGGGAGGTGTGTTTGTGCCAAGGACTTGCTTCCAGGGTGGGTAGGCTTCTTCCAGAAGAGATGGGTGGCTTGGGAAGAGAACTGCTAACCCTGCCCTCCCTCAGGGGAGGCAGTAGCTTCTGTCCTTGTGGCACTCAAAAGTGCTTGCTGCAGCTTTTTAGAGGGAAAGGATTGAGCCTCAAGCTCTGGAGGCCTGGGTGTAATAGGCTATAGGCGTAATAGATGTAAGAGGCAGGCCCCCAAATGTTGGGGAGCTGGTACTCTGTCTCTTTTGTCCTAAGAGGTCCTTTGGCATTGTTGCACTTTCCTATCAGCTAAAAGTGGCCTACTGTGAATGCTCAAGCTCTGAGAGACCCACAATTCCCCTGGGACCCACTGGTTCCCTAAGACTGCTGTGGTCTGAGTGGGTGTTAGGGGATGTTGGCTTCAGATCCAGTGATGTAGAGCCCAGGGGCCGAGACTCCCAGGTTGGGACAGCTGCAAAAACACTGCGAAGGGAGGGAAATGTGCTTTAGCCTCAGTGCAGAACTTGGGCCTGGTGACCAAAGTACTATTGGGGGGTGTACCCCTCTCTGCAGGCTTAGAACTGGCTGACCCACAGCTCACCCACATCAAAAGCTTGTGCTTGGGAGCAGAAGTGGCTATGTCTACAGCATTGGGTGGTTGGAGGAGGGAAGGTTCCTGTCTCCATGTCCCTTCCAAGGCTCTGCTGCTGCTTGTGCTCTGGGGCGGGAATACTCTCCTACCCTGTGGACTCCTCTCTTTACTTGCATCTCTACTGGGAGTGATGCAGACAACTTTGAATCATAAGCCTGGGGCTTTCTGCTGCAGGAGACTGCACATTCTGCATTCCTCTGTCCTAAAAAGCATTCACTGCACTGCCTATCCCCTTGGAGCAACCTGCCCTGTGGGTCAGAACTCTGGGAATACTGCTGCTCTCCTGTGTCCCTGTGTTCCTTTGTGGTTGTCACAGTCACAACCACAGGTCGCAGGGAATATTCATGTGGGATTCGGTGACAGGGAGACCGATGGGCTGTGATTTCCCCAGCAGGATAGAGGCATCCTGTGTGTATGCAGGCAATATGGCATCCACCATCTTGGCTTGGGTCAGTGGTGGGTGAAAGCAGCCTGTCCTGGGCCTGCAGCCTGTGCTGTGTTCCTCAATTTACCGATGGCAGCAGCTCCTGGATTCGTCAGGGCAGAATGGCTCTCCAACATATTGGGAGCTGGCAGATTGCCACAGATGTACAGAGAGGAAAAGTATAAACACTTTTACCTATCCTTTCTACCAGGCTCCAAGTTCCTTGAGGGGTCGCGTCTGCCAAAATCTTGCTCCTTCTTCTTCTGCTCCGCCACTTCTCTCCACGGGATCTCTGGTAAGGGCAGGTTTTGGCAGCTTTCCCTCAGTATTTCACCTGGGCTATGCTTTTTCACATGAAACTTATTCTTTTATTTGGGACAGTCGGGACATTGATATCTCTAGTTGGCCATCTTGCCCCCTCCCCCCTACAGCTTTGTAATATAATTTTAAATCAGAAAGTATGATTCCTCCGACTGTTTTTCTTTCTCTGAATTGCTTTGGCTATTTGGTGTCTTTTGTGGTTCTATACAAATTTTAGAATTGTTTTTTCTATTTCTATGAAGAATGCTATTGGAGTTTTGATAGAGATTGTGCTGAATCTTTATTATGCCTTGGGTAGTATGGACATTTTAACGATGTTGATTCTTCCAATCCATGAATAGGAGATATCTTTCCATTAGTTAGTGTCTTCTTCAGTTTCTTTCAGCAGTGTTTTATAGTTTTCAGTGTACGTATCTTTCACCATCTTGGTTAAATTTATTCTTAAGTATTTATTTAGTTGCTATTGTAAATAGGATTGTTTTCTTGATTCTTCTTTTCTGGACAGGTCATTATTTGTGTATAGAAATGTCACTGATTTTTGTGTTTTGCTTTTGTACCTGAAACTTTATTAAATTGATTTTCAATTTCAGAATATTACTGGGGTACACATGTTTTGGTTGCATGGATTGCTTTTGTACTGCTTGACACAAAGGTATAAGTGTGCCCATCACCCAGATAGTACACCTTGTACCTGTTAGGTATGATTTTCCCCAGCCTCTCTTCCCTCCTCCCACCTGCTTGATTTCTATTGAATTTTACTTCTATCTGTGCATGTGAGTGCTGTTTGCTTAGTTCCAATTTAATGGTGGCTACATGTGGTGTTGTTTTTCCATTCTTGCCAGACTTCACTGAGGAGAATGGTCTCCAGTTTCATCCAGATTGTTATAAAAGGAATTAATTTATTTCTTTATGGCTGAGTAGTACTCCATGGTATACATATACCATATTTTATTAATCCACTCATGAATTGATTGGATTTGGGTTGTTTCCACATCTTTGTGATTGTGCATTGTGCTGCAGTAAACATTTGAGTGCAAGTGTCTTTTTGATAAAATGATTTTTTTTTCTTTTTTTTTGAGTAGATACCCAGTAGTGGGATTGCTGGGTCAAATGGTAGTTCTACTTTTAGTTCTTTGAGGAATCGCCATACTATTTTCCATAGAGGTTGTACTAATTTGCAGTCCCACCAGCAGTTTGTAAGTGTTCCTTTCTCCCCGTATCCATGCCAGCATCTATTGTTTTGGGACTTTTTGATAACAGCCATTCTCACTGGGGTTAGGAGATATCTCAATGTGGTTTTGATTTGCATCTCCCTGATGATTAGTGACACTGAGCATTTTTTCATATGCTTATTGGCTATTAGTCTGTCTTCTTTTGAAAAGCTTTTCTTCATGTCTTTTGTTGTAATGAGTGGGGGGACAGGCTGCAACACCCGCTCAGCTGGACACCTGAATGCCAGGTGTTTGTTTGCCATGGAACCAGGGGCAAGGCTATCCTCTCTGAATGCCACACCGTTATCCAATATGGTACTTCTGCTGTGATGGGGATGGGCACAGTCCCAGATCCCTGTTCCTCAGCACCCCACTACAGTCTCCTGTCAGGTATGTCCATGTGGGCTTCCTTGCCACCTGAGTCCAGCTCCCAGACTTCTCCCCTGTGTTTCTCTGCACCCATCCCATTTCTGGGGTGCACTGGGACCAGCTTGCTTATCTGAGCTGCCATCATATGACCCTGTGAAATGCCGGTGGGTTGGAAGTTCCCAAATTGTACACCCCTGTTCCACCACAAATCTTTGAGGGGAAGAGGTGCAGGTCCCACTCTGTGAGGAGACCTTAGCCTGGGATGCATGCCTGCTGGAGAGAAAACAGCTATTTGTGAACTTTTTGGCTCAAACTATGCTTGCAGTTGTAATGGGTGCAGCTCCTGGTCAGCCTGAGTTCAAACTACTTTTTCAGTTGCAGTAGATGGGGGAGGTTCTGGGGAGGAAGTGGCTAGATGGGAGAAAGCCAACACTCTGGCCTCTCATGACACTCTCCTAGGGAATGCTCCTCACGAACTGTCCAAACTCCTGGGACCTGCTAGCTCACCCCACTATCCCATATTTGCCTCCAAGCCTGGACCGTGGAAGATGGAAAAGCCTTCAGTAAACTTAGTGTCCCACTGTTCACCAAAGGCACTTATGAAGGGGTGGAAGGATCTCCCTTTACCCTTTTGCTTAGCTCAGAGCCTCTTGGCTTGATCCTCGCTGATATCTTATCCTCTTTATCGTCTTTCTTCTGGGTTTCACAATTCTCTGTGGGTTCCCCAGCTATCTCTGACTTCTCTCTCTGTGGTCCACACCTGGGTTGTGACTCTTCTCTCCTCTCCTCTCTCTGATATCCTGCCTTCCCACCAGCACAGTTCAATAAGTGATGTGTCTCCAGTTGGCCATCTTCAACAACTTTTTTTTTAACAAATGGAAAGATGCTCAATTTCATTAGAAATGCCATTTTCAAATATTAATTTGAAAAATATCAAGACAATTGAGCACAGTGTTGGTGAACATAAAGGAAGAATTCCATACATACACTGTTACTGGGAATGCAGTGTGTACCAAGCCTAGCCCAATGCTCATCAAACTGAAATGTCTGAATTCATTTTTTTTTTAACTTTTTTTTGGTGGAGTCTTTGGTGTTTTCTACATGTAGGATCATGTCATCTGCAAATAGAGATAACTTTGCTTCATCCTTTCCCATTTGTATGCCTTTCGTTTTTTCTTGTCTGAATGCTCTTGCTAGTACTTCTAGTTTTATGCTGAACAGAAAGTGAGAGTGGGCATCCTTGTCATGTGCTGGATCTTAGAGGAAAAGCTTTCAGTTCCTCCATTGATTATGATGTTAACTGTGGGCTTTTCATAGATGTCCTTTATTATTTTGAGCAAATTTCCTTCTGTCCCTAAACTTTTGAGGATTTTTAATCATAAAGGTATTGAACTTTGTCAAATACTTTTTCTGCATCAATTGAGATCAATCATGTGGTTTTTATCTTTCATTCTTTTAATGTAATGTATCTCATTGATTTGCATATGTTTAACCACCCTCACATGTCAGGGATAAATCCCACTTGGTCATGATGTGTAATCTTTTTGATGTGTTTGTAGTTTGAAAATATTTTGAGATTTTTTTTTTTTTGCATCAGTATTCATCAGAAAAATTATCCTATAGTTTTTTTTGTGGTGTCTTTGACTCTGGTATCAAGGTGATGCTGCCTTTGTAAAATGTGTTTGAAAATATTCTTTCTAGTTTTCTTTGTTGGAAGAGTTTAAGAAGAATTGGTATTACTCCTTCTTTGAATATTTGGTATAATTTAGCCATGAAACTATCTGGTTCTGGGCTTTTCTTTGCTGGGAGGTTTTTAATTACTACAATCTCTTTATTATATCTATTTCTAAATTCAATCTGTTGTGATATGTTGTTTTTGTTAAAGTATATGAAACAATCTAACCTTTCCTATATTATATAATTGAAAAAAAGGGGAAGTATTTTAATAGTATTTTCACATAAGTCGATGCTATACTAAAACAACAAGTGATAGTTTCTGAGAGGTTAGCTACAAGGTAGAGTCTGGAACCACAAGAAGGAACTTTTCAGAATGTTACATTAGGTATATCTTGCCCTTTGAATGGCTCCTAAACCTGTGTGTAATTTTGTAATATATATTGGTTATTTGGAAAATATTGGTTCACTATGTAATGCAATTGAATCATTATTCATTATATAAGATTTAAAAAATCATATTGATACCATGTATCACATCCGCTGGTAGATATAAATTTCTCAAAATTAAATTTTTGTTTGAAAGCTTGTATTTTATCATTGGCAAACCAATACTTTAGTTGTTCTTGAAGTGATGGGCATGCTTATTTCATTTTCAAAATCTGCCGAATACCCAGGTCTGAGTAATCATCATAGTTTCTGTCGTTATTCTTTCAAGTAAAAATGGTGTTTATTGAAAAAAGAGCCTAGGTTAATTCCCAACTTAAACAATAGCACAAATACTTTTCCTCATACTTTTTTTTTTTTTCAGTTTACTGCAGAAATGCTTTATCTATTGTTTCCATTTCATCTCATAAAATATTAAAAGGAAATATACTTGCTAGTTGAGATTTAGTATAATTAATAATTATTAGGTTATACCAAGGACTTTGAAATGGTGGTGGTGTTGCTGCTGTTTTTGTAATTTTTTTCTTGTCTTTCTTTCTTTTTTTGTTTTTCCTTTTATTTTCTTTCTGTGAGTCACAATGGAGAATACAAGGACTGCTAGCAAAGTTCGGTACTTCAACCTTAACTCATGCTAAGGTGCCTGCATTTTTACTTATTATTGGTTTTGCATCATGAGTGCAAATGTCAAACAGAACAAAAAATAGTGGGAAATGAAAAACGCATATACTGTCTTGGTATTATGAAAATAGTTTTCACCTTATGAACACCCTGAAAATGTCTTAGGGACTCCCAGGGGTTTGCACATTACACTCTGAGAACTGTGGTTCTGTACTTAAGGTGATTATATATAATTTATCCACTTTTGAGAGAGAGAAATGGGATTCTATTAATAATTGCCTCGGAATAACAGGTGTAAACTGGGACTGTCCTGGGAAAACTGGGATGTGTAGTCACCCTACGATTGCCTTATTTTCAGGGGACTTCCAGGGAAACCACTGTTTGGTTTCCGTGTTACATGATCTTTTTAATGATACTAGCAGTAATTATGGGAGGAAGGAAAGGGCAGAACAGAAACAGTGAGAGGTTTGTGCATGGTGGCTTTCATCTTTCAGCATTAAAACTCCTAAGTATAGGTACAAACTAAATGTCCAGTTGTCCTTAACTTAGATCTGTTGAAAATTTTAGCGATATAGTTGGTTTTTTAGGTGATGAGGTTAGAATATTCAGTTTGGTCATCAGGAGACATCCATATGCTCATGAGTAGTTACAAAGAAGAAATTGACCAGTCTTTGTATTTCTTGAATCATGGAATTTGAATATTAAGATTTGGAGTGGTTCAGAGCAGGACCAAGAACTGTGAAACTATTAACTGCCACAGTATTTCAAAGAATTTTTGATGGTGGGTAGGAAAAAATAACACGAATGTGAATATTGTTATGCCATATTATCATATCTCAAAATTTCTTTAGTTTGTAAGATTGAATTCTTCCTATGTCATAAAATTTATTGTGTTTAATATTTCTAGAACATGTACCTGAAGAGCAAAGCTATGACACTTTTAGTTTGAGTAAAAAGACATATTTAGTTAAAACTTACTTGGTTATTAAACTCATCTTGAATATTTAAAAAATGTGTTTCAAGCACATTTAGTGGTGTATATAACTTGAGAATGTATATAAATGCTGCATATAACTTGTGAGTTTAGTATCAAAATTAAGTAGGAGCTGCGTGAAACTTCACTATAAAACTGTTTGAAGCTTTTTATTCTGATGTCTATGAAGAAACTTTAAAAACTCTTATAGTTCTATTTGATTTCTTTAAACATACAGAATTATCCTTCAGGATTTATTGCAAAGTATTTAAAAGAAGATGATTGTTGCTATTTTTCCTCAAAAAATTCATTTAATTGCTAGAGACAGCGTGTTAACAGATTTTTGTTTTCTCTCAGGCTGTGACTTAAGCGTAGCAGCTTAAGCTTTGCTCACTTCAGCTAATTAAGACTAATACCATTGTGTTCCTGCCACTCCAATTCTTTCTAATTTAGCTTCTCTGAAGGAATGCCTGTTAATACAGAAAACCATAGATGAACAGAGGATAAAAATAATTCTGTGCTTCATTAACCATCAATCTTCAGCCTTACTTCTGTTGTCTTAACGTGGAAAGAATTGTTAGTTTAAAAAAACGTTTGCTTTACTGAGCTGTTTGTTGTATATGATGGAGTCATTCTGTTGTCAGAAATGGATCTTTGGGGCAGTTTTCTTTAATGCAGTGTGTGAAAAACAGGCCATAATAAACATTGCATTAATATATAAACATGCTAAAAAGTTCTTGTTTTTATTAAAGGCAAAATGACATTCTAACAGTCATGTGCAGCTAGTTAAAATGAACCTTGAGCATTTAGGGTGTATAGTTACATTGATCAACTGAGATACTTTTACTGTAATTATTATTTGTTCTTTACACTCATTTTTTAATGATAGATTATATTTACAACCAGTTGCTCAACCTTTTAGATGATAAACAGAGGGATGGGTAGCATAGAAAATTGGCAGATAATAAAGGAAAGATACATGGGATTGTAGCTTTTTTTTTTTTTTTTTTTTGAGACAGAGTCTCACTGTGTTGCCTGGGCTAGAGTGCGGTGGCGTCATCCTAGCTCACAGCAACCTCAAACTCCTGGGCTCAAGCGATCCTTCTGCCTCAGCCTCCTGAGTAGCTGGGACTACAGGCATGCGCCACCATGCCCGGCTAATTTTTTCTATATTTTTAGTTGTCCAATTAATTTCTTTCTATTTTTAGTAGAGATGGGGTCTCGCTCTTGCTCAGGCTG